>MU783215.1:31525-46437 GCA_026770625.1 Nicotiana glauca
GGGGGTAAATACAAACGTCTCCGTACCGATCCCCCAGACTCTACTAAGCTTGTCCGTGAGTTGTGACACCTACGTAACCAAGAGCTCTGATACCAGCTTGTCACGACCCGAATTTTTTACCCTCGGAGGTCGTGATGACGCCTAGTCATAGAAGCTAGGCAAGCCGAAAATCATAAACTCCTAACTCCTTTATTTTAAATCCTTTTTATCAATCATAACATCAAGTGTTAAATATTTAAATAACAATGGAAATATGAAATTAAAGTGGAAGACTTAAATTAAATAAGCTGAACAATAAAGCAGAACTCAACATATGCCTCTGCCCAAGAACTGGAGTCATAATACTCATGGACTACTAAGATTTACTACATACAACTGTTTGAAAGAAAGTAATAATGTCTTTCTTGAACATAAGAGACAACAGAATATAAGTAAAGATAAAGGAGAAGCCGGGCCTGCGGGTGCCTGCATGGCTACCTCGGTGTCTCAGTGGACTAGAGGCTGGCTCCCGAACTATGCTGCACACCGTAGGCTGCTCCGGTATCGGGATCTGTACAAAAGAGCACAGAGTGTAGTATCAGCACAACCGACCCCATGTGCTGGTAAGTGTCTGGCCTAACCCCGGTGAGGTAGTGACAAGGCTAGAACCAGACTCCCGATAAACCTGTGCAGTTATATAATATATTGCAGGAAAGTAAACAAGTAATGAACAGTTAAGTGGGAGGGGGGTACATGCTTCGGGGAAACAGTTTAACTTAGCAGAAACCAAATGAATATGCAGGGACAATACAATATCTAAAACAATATCATAATACTACTGTTGCAGTGTGCAACCTGATCCAACAAATATAATATATAACTGTTGCGGCGTGCAACCCGATCGAATAAATATAATATATCTATTGCGGCGTGCAACCGATCCAATAAATATAATATATTTGTTGCAGCGAGCAACTCGATCCAATATAATATCTGTTGTGGCGCCCAACCCGGTCCTATAAATGTAATATATCTGTTGTGGCGTGCGACTCGATCCAATAAAATATAATATATCTATTGCGGCGCGCAACCCGATCCAATATCCATTATATATAATATCTGTTGCGGCATGCAACTCGATCCAGTATATATAATATCTGTTGCGGCGTGCAACCCGATCCATATGTATATATATTCGTTAATTAAAATATTACGGCGCGCAACCCATTCCAAATATACCAATTGCAGTGATCATAACAACAATCCCGGCAAGGATATTTACTATACATTACACTATCCCGGCAAGGGAATAATGTCTGTCTTGAACTCAATTGTACAAATATATATGTCTCGGCAAAGGGGAATCATCTATAACCACACTTGTTCCAACATCTAACTACCACAGCTATAACCAACCTGATACAACATCTAACTACCACAACTATAACCAAACTTGTTACTACACCTAACTACCTCAGCTATAACTATAGTCCTTGCTCATCAAAAAGAATCGTTAACCTAAGCATCCTTAATATCAATTAAGAATACAATGCAAGGGAACTACAACTCAACAATAGCCCGCCAAGGGGGCAACATAATGATGTCTTTTCTTTCTCACTTTTACTTACAATTCACTTCATAACTCGAGCCAATGCTCTAGAGGTTCAATTATCACTTATACTTTCGCAATTCGTTCTACAATTGGAGACAACACTCCTCAATATTTATAAGTCACAATTCTTTCCACAATTTTACACAACAAATAGAAATACTCACCAAGGCATGAATAAGACAATGAAGTCATGAAAATCACAATATAAGACTCACGGTCATGCTTGACACCAACATATAGATACTCGTCACCATGCCTATACGTCGTACCCAACAAGAAACACATAGCAAATATGACTCAACTCCTAATCCCTCAAGCTAAGGTTAGACCAAACACTTACCTCAATGTCTCGAACACGATTCTAATCTCAATTATACCTTTACCCCTCGATTCCCCCGCCAATTCGCTCGTATCTAATCATAAATTACTTAATTACATTAATAAACACTAAATGAATCAACCCCAATGTATGAAAATGAGTTTTCCAAAGTTTTACCCAAAAAGTCAAAAATTGCCCCCGGGCCTACGTGGTCAAAACTCGAGGTTCGAACCAAAGTCTGATTACCCATTCCCTCACGAACTCAAATATATAATTTGTTTTGAAATCGAATCTCAAATTGAGGTCCAAAATCCCAATTTTTAAAAAACCTAGGTTCTACCCAAAACACCCAATTTCCCTTATGAAAATCTTTGATTTTAAGTTGAATCCATGTTAAAAGATGTTAATGATTGAAAGAAATGAGTAAAAACTAACTTACAATTGATTTGGAAGAAGACTTGTTCTTGGAAAATCACCTAAGTGTGTTTGGGTTTGAGAAAATATGAAAAATTGTAAAATTGCAGGTCTCTGATATGGGAAATGAGAATAAAGCTCAGATGTGGGAATTGCGAAGTGATATTCGCATTTGCGAACACTGTACAAATTGAAGGGCTTCGCATTTGCGATCGAAAATGTCGCATTTGCGTCATGCCCTTTTTGCATTTGCGGACCACTTGGTTGCATTTGCGATCAGGTTGCAAAAATACCCTTCTCGCATTTGCGATGCCAAGGTCGCATTTGCGAGACCTGCTTTACAAATACGAAGATTGCAGAACAGGAATACCAGATTTTTTTTCAATGTTCAAAAATGCACCCGTGGCCTATCTAAAACTCACCCGAGCCCTCGGGGCTCCAAACCAATTATACACATAATCTCAAAATATCCTACAGACTCATTCATATAATCAAATCACAAAAATAACATCATAAACATCGAATTAAACCTCAAAATCGAAAAATTCTTTCAAACTTCTTAAAACATCAAAATTTTCAATTTAGGTTCGAATCACGTCAAACGACGTCTGTTTTTAACCAAATTTCACAGAAACATCTTAAATCTTTTATAAGACCTATTTTGGGCATCGGAACCAAAATACGGGCCCAATACCAACATGTTCTAATCAATTTTATTTCAAATTTTTCATAAACATTTTCAGAAAATAATTTCACTCAAAAATTCATTTCTCGGGCTTGGGACCTCAGAATCGAATTCCGAGCATATGCCCAAGTCCCATATTTTTCTACAGATCCTCTGGGACTGTCAAATTACGGGTATGGGTCCGTTTACCTAAAATATTGATAAAAGTCAATTTTATTCATTTTAACATCAAAACTTAGTATTTTTCACAGAATTTCATATTTTAACTTTTTTGCTACGTGCCCGGACTGTGCACATACATCGAGGTGACTTTAAATGAGGTTTTTAAGGCCTCAGAGTCATAGCGTTCAATTTAAAACAAGTGATGACCGCTTGGGTCATCACATCCGTCTAGGACAAGTGTACACAAAAATAAAAGACCATGTTGATGCATCCTATGTGCTACATGTTACAACCTTTAAGGGTAAAAGGGTCATTTGGCGGACCAATGATAGTTGAGGGCAAAAAAAAAAGAGGGTGAAGTGTGAAAATAAAGCAAGTAGGGTCCAGTTATGTTTTCTGTCGCATTTTTGTTTAAAAAGAAATATGAAAAATTCAAAAAAAAAGGGAAAATAAAATCTATAAAGATTTTACATGTTTCATCAATTTTCAAAAAATAAAAAAAGACAAAACATATTTTCTCTAAATTAGTTATTTTTTTCTCGCCCGTATCCAATATGCTCGAACTACGCATACTCGATTCTCGTATTTCGGGGCGTGATACGTGAGAAACTCACATAGGGTCTTGTCTTCCTAGTGAGTTTAGGTTTTTGGCTTCACGGGGACTTAGCCAAATCTTACATTTTTAGCCACTTTTAGCCACATAGGTTAATTTTAGAAAAATAATCACAATCATGTCTTGCATGTGTCCAATAGGAAGTGTTATTGTCTCACATAGTATTCTAGGTCTTGAACTTTATTTGGTCTTAATTTTTTCATACAGGTGTGGATCTAATTACCGGAGTTTGGGCATGACCGGCGCCCTAGGACCATCTAGTCAAAGTCGCTCATTCAGGAGTTTGCTTAAGGAGAATTTTTTTAGTTATAATGTTTTGAGTCTGTTGTTCTTTTTATGTCATCGTTTACCTTCTAGTTTTGTACAGTAATATCGAGTCTTTTAGGTGACGTTAGAGTCTGTCATAGTCTGTTTAAGTTTGCCGTGTCTTTTGTTATGATATTACCTTTTTTGTATTTGAAAAATGTGTTAAAAATAAAAAATCCAAAAAAAAAAATTGCATTTTTATATTTCCGTTAGAAGTTTTCTTTAGAATACTAATTCTAGGAATAACAAAATTATTTGAGGTGGTTTTCCTTTATTGAATTAATATCTAGAACACAAAATAAAAATTACTTTTATATTTATTTTAATATATTATGACTAAAAAGTAAAAAAAAAAATAAAAATTTTTAGTACCTCTTTAAAAGTTTTCTTTAAGATATTAATTCCAAAACTCCAAAAAAAATTTCTTTTGAGGTTCTTCTTTGGAAAATTAATGAAAATGAATAGGAAAAAAATTCTTTTTATTTTTACTAGAACTTTAGGACATTGTACATAGAAGAAAAAAAAACAACATGCTTTATCTTTTGTTTATCTTTAAAGTTTCTTCCTTAGATAATCAAAAATTGAAATTCAAAATATTTTTTTTTATTTTATTCATTTCTCGTTTCGAAATGTTTCATCAGGGATATCAAATGAAATTTCAAAATATTTTCTTTGATTTATTCTTTAGATTTCCTTCCTAAAAACACATTCAAAAATATTTTTCTTTTCTAGGGTTTTTTCCTTAATAATTTCCTATAGAGTATTTGTTACAAAAAGAAAAAAATACATGCTCGTTAAGCTTGAGTTTTAGAATAGGTTATAGAACATTCAATCTAGAAAATTCAAAAGAAAAAATATTTTCTTCTTTTGTTTCTCTTTTCTCATCAGAGTCATCATTAAAGTAAAAAGAAAAAGAAAAGAAGAAAAAGAAAAAGAGAACGTTAGTTTGTTTATTTTATTCTCGATCTTCCCAAGCTACGCAAAGATCCGATTCATGTGGGGACTTGATACGTAGTCAACCTACATAGGGTTCGATCGAATCATTTTTTTCTTTTATTAAAAGAAAAAGAAAAAAGAAGAAAACAAAGAAAAAGAAAAAGAAAAAGAAAAATAAAAAGAAAAAGAAAAAGAAAAAGAAAAAGAAAAATAAAAAGAAAAAGAAAAAGAAAAAGAAAAAGAAAAAGAAAAAAAAGATAAAAAAGAGGTGAAATTATGGGATGTGAGAAATGAGAGGAAAGAAAAGAGTGATAATTAGAAGAAAAAAAGATGAAGAAAAATGAGCAGGCCAAGAAGTGCTAGAAAAGAAAGAAAAGAGAAGATTGAAATGAATAAAATCGGGATGATGCCAAGTGACCTTGTGACCCTCGAAGTTATTCCAGAACCGTTAATTGTTTCTAGGTCCATTGCACACAATATTATATTTGCAGTTGTTAAATGCCCTAACACTAACGTGATGACATCATTTTGTTCCTTTTTGTTATGTCCATTGAGAAGAAGGGTGGTTGGTTTGTGGTTCTTAAGGTAACTCATCCATACAACACAAGGTCAACGAGTAAGGTAGTCATGACTGGCAAGGAGTTGGACACAAGGGTTATTGATCCATCTAAGGGAATTGTTGAATCAGAATCTGAGTTGAAGGAAGAGGTCTTAAGGGTGATGGACTAAATATACAAAGCCTGGATTAGTGGACGTCCTCCACCATCAGTTTCAATTAAATACACTGAAAGCCTTGTCACCATTACGCCACTGTCACAAATCCATCTTCCTACTGTTGTTGATGTCTACCCGCAATCTTTTCACACTCTACTCGCCAAAATCACCTCATTTTCTGCCCTTTGGCCACTCATGCTTTTGTATCTCCTCCACCATCTACTTTTCCTCGATCCTCTAACGAGACTGTGCTCAAATTCCCTGGTGCCCAACACTATGCTCCAGAATCAACTTCCAAGTTTTCGGATCCCTACTCTCACGCTTCTCATTTTGAGCCTCCCGGTGAAGCTGAAAAGCCTGCTAAGACAGTAGAGCAAGATGAGATATCCAGGAAGGTGAAAATCTTAGAGCAGTCTTTAAGAAACATGCAAGGGATAGGGAGCCAGATGAGCGTGGCTTACAAAGACTTGTGCTTGTTTCCTAACATCCAACTTCCTATTGGTTTAAAGATGTCGAAGTTTGATTTGTATGACGGACATGGAGATCCCGTGGCCCATTTGAGATGTTACTGCAGTAAGATGAGAGGTGCCAATGGGAAGGACAAATTATTGATGGCATATTTCAATCAGAGTCTGAGTGGGGAGCATTTCTGGAGTGGTACACCCGCCAAGACGTTAGCAAGTGGTACACATGGGACGATATGGCTCAGGCCTTTGCCTGACACTTTCAGTACAACATAGAAATTGTCCCAGATCGCATGTCCCTCACCAAGATGGAAAAGAAGCCTAATGAAAGCTTTAGGGAATATGGGCTCAGATGGAGAGAGCAAACTGCCATAGTCAATCCCCCGATGGAAGAAAAAGAGGTGGTCGAGTACTTTCTTCAAGCTCAAGAGCCAACTTATTTTAGGCATTGATCTTGGTTGTGGGTAGGCCTTTTAGTGATGTGGTAAAAATGGGAAAAATGGTAGAAGATGGGTTGAAGTCGAGCAAGATCATGAGCTATTCTGATTTGAAAGCCACAACACAAGCAATTCAGAACGACACAAGAATCTTCTGGGTCAGAAGGAACATGATGATGTTGTCATGGTTGTCTCAGGATCAGGACATGGTTCAACGGGTCCACCTTACCAATACACTCAGCCTCAACATAATTCACCCCAATATTATCCTCCGAACAATATTCGGTCATCTGTCTAACCACTGGGTCATTCCTCATGGCGAGCGCCAACACCGCATAATTCACTTTTGCCTTCACAACATTTTTGAGCATCCAATAACTCTAGAAAACTAGGGCATGGAGGGAAACAAAGGCAAAGAAATAGTTTCATGCCAATCGGTAAATCCTATACAAGCCTGTTTGGAAAGTTAAAACATTCTGGCATGATTGAGCCGCTCTTTGGCTATACTCTAGACCCATATGCAAAAGGTTTTGATCCTACTGTACGATGCATGTATCACTCTAACCTCCAAGGGAATAATATTTAAGATTGACGTGCTCTGAAAAGGGAAATAGAAAGAATAATTCAAGAAGGGATGCTTGTGATAAAGGATAGTGACAGGGAGTTACGCGAATCCTCTTGGGAACTTGCTGACTGAAGTTAATGATATTGAAGTTGGTAATGGTCTTGGAAATGTTTATGTGGAATCAGTGGCTAAGATGCCAAGCTTGGTAATCGGAAAGACGCTCCTTTCTTGGCTAGCCGGGAAGGAGTCTTGGTGGTTTATTTTATTGTCATTTCTATTGTCCGGGTTATTTTTGGGTTGTAATTCAGATATTTTCTTGTGAGTCAAACCCTTATATCCTTTTATTTTGCCTGGTTCATTTAGTCATTGTAACTCATTTAGTGTTGTCTAGGTTTGCTCCAGGGTTGTAACCCCAGTTTAGTTTGCTTGCCTTGTTGTTCAAACCGTTTCACCGTCTGTCTAATGCAATTTCTTGTCTTCTGTTATTTCTAGTTATTTTTTTGTTTAGTTCTCTTCTTATTTTATAGTTCTTTTTATGCTGTCTCTAGTGACATGATGCACATGCATAATTCTAGGATTGGTCTCAATAGTTAGTTTAATCATGGAGAAATGGAACAATTTTGAAGATGATAGGGACATTTGAGGGAAATAAGTACGGTTTTGGACATTTTGAGATCATTTGAAGCCCGAACCATGTGAAACTGGGGCAGATAATTTGGGAAGTTAATAGGGTGGCAAGAATTCTTTAAAGGAGAGCGCATCCCAGACGATTCGAAGCAAGCAACTTTGATTTCAAATGCATCTCAAGTTACAAAATAAAGTCAAGGAAGTTTTCTCCGAATAGACGGAGGATATCCATTGTGAAAAGGGAATCACCCAATGAGGGTTTTGTACTTGACAAGGCGCTAAAGAAAAGTGGAAGGCATATTAGTAATATCAATGTCGAAGCTGCAAAAGAAATATTATGCATGATCTTCAATTTTCATTTCAAATTACATATGTTGTAATTGGCATTTTCAGGGATTGGGAGGCCCTCTTTTAGCTACCCAAACACTTATACCATTTGATACCCTTTTGATCCTGATCCGATTTCTTTGACCTCCTCTCTTTTGGAATCTAGTTAGAGCCACACGAAAAAAACTTTTAGAAAGTTCATTCAGAAAGGAAAATTTCAAAAAAAAAAAGAAGAGAAAAATAGAGATAAAAAAATGAAGAAGAAAAAAAAGAAAAATAAAGAAAAGAAGAATAAAAAAGAGAAAAAGAAAAAGAAAAATAGCAACAGCAAAACATATCTTGTGAACTACGTTTGACCTGATTCTTGTCACCACAAGATACGTAGGCAGCCTTATGGTTCGATCATACCAAATAAAATATTTCATAATCCCATGAAGTTAAGAGTGTGGCAGTCTTTCTTAGTAAAAAGAAAAGAAAAAAAAAGAGAATCAAATTTCTTTATTTTAGAAATTGGGGGAAAGTTTTTAGAATGGATTCCAAAAGTTATAAATAAATTAACCCCGTTGTCTTAGTTATTTTGAGACTTCATGATATCCTTTCTTCCTAACCCTCTCCAAAAGCCACATTACAGTCCAAAAAAGACCTCCCAGATAATCTTTGAGCGTGCTGAGTTTAGACATGCCAAGAGTATATGATGTTTTTACCATGATTAAGGCCTTGTCATCTGCAGAATCAGAGGAAATAAGAAGAAAAGAACAAAATGAGAGATCCTTATTGGTGAAAACCTTCACAGGCACCATAAGGCGATTGTGCGTTGAGAGAAAGAACAAAATAAGAGAGGCTTGGTGGTGAAAACCCTTCGGGCACTACAAGTCGAATAAGTATCATGAATCAGAGTGGATAATCGGAGCGTTGAAGCCCCGTTTCACGATTTAAGGGTATAACAAGAGTTGAACTTCAGAGTTGCTTGACAAATTAGGCAACAAGTATATGTCATGGTCATTAGAGTTGGTATCCATATCTGAAAAATTTATAATTTTTAGTTTTCTTGTTAGGAATCATCTCTTTCCATTGTCTTTTAATTTGTTCCTTTTGTCTTGTTTACTTCCTTTTCCTGAGTCTGTGTGGTTAGAAGAAGTGAGAAATAAATTCAAAATTTTCCACCAACTTTTCAATTGCACAAAACGAGATCTGGCTAGCACATCAAAGTAGCATAAGTCAGGAAAGAACAACATGCACATTAAGTTGGTAACAATTCACGTGCTTTGAGATTCATGTGAAATACAAAGGTTTGGTATATATCAATTCATGAACAATGCAACAGATAGAGGATGGTGGGTGAACGGGTCAAAGGTATTTTCTGTGATAAGGTTGACAGAGAAAGTGGTTAGTCAATAAGCAAACAACGTCTTTCAAGGTAAAATCAAAGTTATCATGGCAGGTGAAGGAGCAATAGACCTCAAGGCCAAGGACAGTGGGTTAAGTCACGAAGGAACATCATGCGCACTGAGTGGGTGGCAATTGACGTGCTTTGGGATTTGTGTGAAACACAAAGGTTCGGTATATGTCAATGCATGAGCACAATGCAGCATATGAATGGTATTGGGTTTGAACGTATCAGAGGTATTTACCGTGATAAGAGTGATAGAGAAAGTGGTCAGTCAATAAACATGCAAGGTCTTTCGAGTTGAAATCGAAGTTATCATGGGAGGTGAAGGAGCAATCTCCCTCAAAGTCAAGTACACAAACCAACCACCATGTTTAAATTTACAAGTTTTCTTTGTTTGAAATAGGGATGAAGACTATGTCCAAATCAAAGCTTGGAAACTTGAATTTTTCAAATGTCGTGCCCAAATTATGTCAGCACAAAGGTGGTTTGAGAAGGGGAAAGAGGTTTTTTCAATATGCAGGAACCCTCCATGAGGAAAGGCATGGTTCGGGGGCAAGGAATTTCATTCATTCTTCATAGATCCTCCAGGAAGAGAGCGCGGCTCAGGTAAGTTCATTCTCGGCTTCTCAGGACCCTCCTGGATAATGGGATCTTGCTTTATGTTTTTAAGACCTTCATAGATAATAAGATTTAGCGTAAGTTTTACCTTTAGGATGTAGAATTTAGCTTTGAAGTTGTCACTCTTAAGATGAGATTTAATTTTAAATTTTCAGGACCCTTCTGGATAATGAGATTTAGCCTTTAAATTCTTAGATCTTTTGGGTACCATGATTCGATTAACACTAACAGATGTTCCCAATATCAAACTGGGGAAAAAGATTTCTTTTGTTTTGTCCATTTTGTTGTAATCAGGTTCAAAGGAAAAGCAATTTCAAGAAGAGGACAATTCAGTTTCAACAATCAGGCGCCCACCTGGAGAACAAAGGGAGACAACATAAGTTCAAAGAAAAGCGGGTCAAGTTCAACAATCAGGAGCCCACCTGGAGAACAAGGAAAAATGAGTCAAGTTTCGAGGGAAAAGCAGTGGAAGTGTTAGAAATCAGGCACCCACTTGGAGAACAAAGGGAAAGTAGCAATGTTCAAAGGAAGATGGTTTAAGTTCAGCAATTAGGAACCCACCTGGAGAACAAGGAAAAAAAGTCAATTTTTGAGGGAAAAGCAGTGCAAGTGTTGGCAATCAGGCGCCCACCTGGAGAGCAAGGGAATACAATTAAAGTTTTGCAATCAGGCACCCACCTGGAGAGCAAGGGAGTGCAGTTAAAGTTTTAGCAATCAAGTGCCCACCTAAAGAGCAAGGGAATACAGTTAAAGTTTTGGCAATCAGGAGCCCACCTGGAGAGCAAGAGAATACAGTTAAAGTTTTGGCAATCAGGCGCGCGCCTGGAGAGCAAGGGAATACAATTAAAGTTTTGGCAATTAGGCACCCACCTAGAGAAAAAGGAAAACAGTTTAAGTTTCAAAGAAAGATAGAACAGGTTTCAAAGGAAAATAGGTCGAGTTTCGAGGAAAAGCAGTTCAAGTTTTGGCAATTAGGCATCCACCTGGAGAGCAAGGGAATACAGTTAAAGTTTTGGTAATCAAGCACCCACCTATATAGGAAGGGAATACAGTAAAGTCTTGGCAATCGGGCGCCCACCTAGAGAGCAAGGAAATACAGTTCAAGTTTTGGCAATCAGGAACCTACATGGAGAGCAAGGGAATACAGTTCAAGTTTTGGCAATCAGGCGCCCACCTGGAGAGCAAGGGCATACAGTTGAAGTTTTGGCAATCAGGCGTCCACCTGGAGAGAAAGGGAATACAGTTAAACTTTTGGTAATTAGGCACCCAACTAGAGAGCAAGGGAATACAGTTCAAGTTTTGGCAATCAGGTGCCCACCTGAAGAGCAAGAGAATACAGTTAAAGTTTTGGCAATCAGGCGCCCACCTGGAGATAAAGGGTATACAGTTCAAGTTTCGGAAATTAGGCACCCACCTGGAGAATAAGGAACGCAGTACAAGTTTTGAAAGAAGACAGTTCGAGTATTGGCAATCAGGTGCCTACCTGGAGAATAAGGGAATTCACTTCAGAATGCAATTCAAGTCAGCAACAAAATAAGCTCGCGGCAAGAATGCGAGTCAACAATCTGAGGTGATCAATAGAAGTTAGTCACAATCCAGAATAAAAAATAAAGGCAAGAAGTAAATCCAAATGCAGAAGTTGATGAAAGATATGAGATGCTCAATACATGACTGAAGTCACAAGCATGGTATGTCCGATTTTGATCCGAAAAGCTGAAGAAGAATGAACTATCACCTGCAACTAGCAAGCGTCAAGGTTCAAATTCAAAGTCTGCGTGAAGAACCATTCAAGACTCAAGATTAAGCCCCAGAAGACTTATAGATAGGAATCTTGTAACTCATAGTCGATAGGCTTAGTTAGTCTTTTTTATTTTTGATTTTGATGTAATAACAGGATCGCAAACCGGAACCTCGACAGAATGGCACCTCGATCAGCTCTCCACCTCGGTATGCTCTATCATCTCACTCACTTCTGAACTACATATGGCCTGATTCCTTTATAGACAAGAATATGTAGGTAGCTTAGATACCAGGGCTCTGTCACATTATCATTTCTCTTAGTTTTTGGTCTCTCTAAATAAGGGTCGGGTCAAAAAACCTATCTAGTCGTTCTTTGTCTGAAAACTATTCGCATTTTCAATCAAAGAGGGGCAACTGTAGACATGTGATTTTGACCCTCCGCAAGATTTTTTATATATTAGCATGTAAATATTTAATTTAATCCTAATATCGCTATTTCAACTAATTTTGACTCTTTTACTTTATTTTATTATACAAAAATAAAAATTATAAAAAATAATTTCATTAATATTTTGTAGTCATTTTTAATCTTGAAAAATACCAAAAATAGTTTTATTTTAAAGGTCAGTATTATTTTAATAGTTATTTTACTTAAGTAGGATTAATTAATAAATGAGGTAATATTTTATTCTTTTTCACGGAGAAAGAATAAAAATTTGGGCTCAGCGACCATGTTTAGGCCTACTTTTCGGATCTAGCCTGTCACACCTCCTTTTTTACCGCTATTATAGGGCTTTACTACACCTCGGGAAGGGATATAGTAAAGAAAGGAGTTTTTCCAATTTAAGGACAATCGAAACGGGATTCGTTTTTATTTAAGATTCAGAGTCGCCACTTGGAAGATTTATGGTGTCCCAAGTCACCGGTTTGAATCCCGAATCGAGGAAAGTTTTGACTTTGTTTAACAGTCGCGAACCAGAAATTTGGGTAAGGAATTCTGTTTACCCGGAAGAAGGTGTTAGGCATTCCCGAGTTCCGTGGTTCTAGCACGATCGCTCAACTGTTATATTTGGCTAAAATTTAATTTTTATACAAGTTACCCTATTTGTGCAATTTTAGAATTAATTACCGCTTTTTTCAATTATTTTTTATTTAAGAAAGTGAACATCGTTTAAGAGTATGTCTTCGGATCACGTCACATGAAATGCACCCGGATCCTCAACGCATTCTTATTCGACGTTTTCGGATTTGGATTTGGGTTGCATGAAATGCACACCCGTATTAGGAAGGTAAGTTTATTTAAAATCGCGCCTAAAATGGCTAACGTATTATTATCTTTTAGGAAGGCCGTGAAATTTGCTAAACGGCCCATCCTGAATTCGAAATATTTTTTTTAAGTAATTAATGAGGGCCCCGCAATTATGTATTTGATTTGGCGAGGCTCATCTCATTTTATTATTATTAAAAGGCCACCCTAAAGTAAACTATAATTTTCTATTTTTGTTATTTGTCTCTAAAGGCTAATTAATCCACAAATTATAAATTCGGGCCTCAAATTCAAGTTCGAATTCAAACAAAAGAAAAAACCCTTTTAGCTTGAACCCGTTACCTAATTCAAAACCCAATTTTATACCATGGTGTTTTAACTTTACGAGGGCCATGGAATTTGCTAAATGGCACGCCTCGAGTTCTAAGGATCAATTCAAGATTAATTAAATGAGGGCCATGAGTTTTGAGATTTTATTTGACATGGCATGCCTCAAATTATTTTAATGGGTTCTATCATTCGAAGTTGTCATAATTGGGTTACATGAAGTGCACCCCCCGAATCCCCTTAATATAAATTAACGTAGTTCAATTGATGAATAGCAACTCATTTCTATACTATAACAAAAATCATGTTCATCTATAACCAATTCGATCAAACACGAGCAGATAACCAAGCAGGCAAATTTAAAACCATGAAGAGTACACTCATCTGCTCATTTGACCATTTGACTCAACTTGTCCAATTATCCTTAATATTGAAACGTCATTTAAAAGGTGCATATGATTAAAGAAGTTTGACAACTATACATGAGGCCAAAATCAAATAACATATTACATGGATAAATCATCATGAACTTAAAACCTTTAACTATAACATATTAGTAGCATTAGGCTTTAACCCAGAAGGCAAAGCAAACAAGAATTAGGCAGTGAAATGCTCAATCTGATCAAAACAGAATCACACACTCAAAATGAAACAATTCGGATTTTTTTTTGCATGCATACTCAAATGAAGGAGAACAGGGCATATAGCATACCCGAAAATAGAAAAATACCAAGCTTAAGTAAACATGCAGCAACGAGCAGTAATAGACAGTAATTCTAAGCTCCAACCGCCTTTGTAAACTTTTAGTAATGAAATCTCTCATTTATTGTCAAGCGTCTCCAATGGAATTACAACAGATGAAATCAACGCCAAACAAACTCAAACAACGGGTTTCAAACGGAAACGCAGCGACATTGGAACCTCAAATCCAACCTCTAACGAAACCTCTGATTTTTCGACTCACATCGACTACTCTTGGCCTGTTTCGAACTAGAAATAGAGATTCAAAGTGTGGTTTGCTGGTGAGTTTTAAAACTATTTTAGTTGAGCTTCTGAGCTAAAATAATGGTTGTCAAGGCTAATTTGGGTGGTACAATGGTGGTTGAAAGAGACGATGAACGAGCGGGATTTGCTGGTCGTTTTTTGGGTTAGGAAGAAACCCTGGATTTTGGCTGCTCTCCTCTGGAAAAAAGAAGCTCAAAATGACTGGGTAGAGATCGTATTCTTGGTTGAAGAAGAAGCCATGGCTGGTGCTGCGTCTAAGAGAGGACGACAGGGTCTGTTCGTTCCTCCTCCCTTTTCAATGTGTCCCCGTGAGTTTTAAAAAAAATGAGAGAGTAACGTGTGTCCCCTTGTATTGTGTATTGTGTGTGTATTTATCGTGATGGGGTGGGGAGTAGTTTTAGGGGG
>MU783215.1:47960-108612 GCA_026770625.1 Nicotiana glauca
GGGGGAATATTCTGAGAAAGGTTTTGGGGGAAAAATATTTTGGGGTTGGTTTTGGGGGGAAAATATTTTGGGATTTTTAAATGCATGAACAATTTGAATTTAAGACCAAGCTTTTTCATTTCCCTCTTCTTTTGTTATTTTTTATTTCTTTAATTAATTAAAATCCTAAACTAAATTCCTAAATTAATTCAAATTGTAAAATTAAGCTAATTATCTAACTATATAAAAATGATCATTTTTTTAATTTTTGATTAATAGCACAATTAGCTCAATGTAATTAATTCCTAAATAAAAATTAAACCTAAGGTGGCTTGAAATTAAAATGTGATATTTTTTATGGTTTTTTTTCTATGATTTTTTTAAAAAATATTAAAAATGGATGTCATGCAACTAAATAAAGAAAAATACCTAAAAATCAATTAAAATTATTTTCATCTATTTTTAGGAGTTATTTTCATGTAGGGCAAAAATCACGTGCTCACATAGTACATAATTCCCAAGCCCATAATTTTTAGGCCTATACCCTTTAACCTAAAAAAACCTACAGAAACCAATATCCCTACATTCTACAATCAACCAAAAAAATTACAAAAAATAGACACCCTAGACCTAGAGATAGATCAGCGTCGTTTCCTATCGAGAAACCCCCCTATGAAACCCATCGTCTTCCACTAAAAAAAAAACCTAGAGGACCCTTAAACACAACGCAACCGCATCCTATCCTTCTGCCATGGCATCATCCTACCAAAAAAAAAATAACACCGATCAGACCTCCTCACCCACAGCAACCAGATAACAGCTGAGCTCCTTCACCACCATCAGCGACTAGAACATCCTCTTCATCACCTAAACCAGCCAATGACTCTGCCACCTCTGACGTCAGCGACGATAACTGTGAGCACGTGATTTTTGCCTCACTTGAATTACTCCTACAGAATTCTTAGAATTAGGATTTTCCTTTTATTACTTGATTTTTAGGAATTAATTGCATAATTTTCGTGTTTATTTGTATTTTTCTATGTGCATTTTTAATTTAGCATAATTCATCTAAAAAATACAAAAATATGCATTGCATTAACATTTAGGATTTAATTTTATATTTTTAGATTAGTTAGTAATTAGGGTTTTACAAAAATACAAAAATCAAAAAATTTGATGTTGTTGCTTGGTTTTAAATTTTAGTTTTGAGTTTTATTCGTTTTCTTTAAATTGGTATTTTACTAATAGTTTTGATTATTAATTCTAGCTTAATATAATTAGGTAGGTTGGCTTAATCTTTTAGGTTTAATTTTAGTTCTAATATTTGAAAACAAATAAATAAAAGAAAAGGAGTTAATGAAAAGGAAATTAAAAAAAAGAAGGGAAAACCTGACCTGTTAAAAATCTAAGTTTTGGGCCAATGTTAATACAATTCACCAGCCCAAGACATTAAATCACCCAGTCCGGTCCAGCCACCAAGTGCCCAAACGACGTCGTTTGGGTTAAGATTAATCCTAGCCGTCCATGTTTCTTGATCTAAAGGATGAGAAGTGGTTTTATTTTAATATATATGTCCAAATGCACCCCTACCCCCCTCTCACCATCTCACAAACCCCCCAAAGACCAACCCTAGCTCTGCCGTCCACCACCGCGAACCATCGGTGGCGATCGGCCATTCATCCCCAAAATTTCACCAACGCCTCATCTCCCCATCCCCATCATCGATCCACCATCATCTCCCTTAAAATCTCACTGAAACTCTCCCAAATCCCCTAACCCTAGCCGCCGCCATGGATCCCTCAGCCGTATCCAGCGGCGCCACCACCCAATCCCCACCAAATTTACACCATAGGCTCATCTCCACCCCTACATCACAAACTCGCACTCCTTTTCCTTCAAATATTCCCCAAATTTCTCTAATTTCAAATCCAAAGTCCGGATTCTAAGAACCAAAGCTAAACCTGAGCACATAGGGTTTCTTCTCCAGTCTTCGTGATTTTTAGGCCCAATTTTACTACGGAATAATATCATTTTACTGTTCTTGACAAAGAACAGTTGATTGACATTATCTCAAGGTTAAAATTGGAAGGTCAGTCGTGTTCGAGTTTAGTTGGTAAGTTTTCTTAGTTTTATTTTTGTTTATTTTACCTTGTATTTGAATTTTAATCTAGTTTGTGCATTGATTTTTGCTTGCCCAGTGTTCTTAGATTTTTGTTTTAGATTTCAAGTTTCTGATTTTGTTTCTTCTCTTTGTTTCTACTGATGATAGCATGATTCTGTTTGATTGATTTTGTTTATTTTAAGTAGTTAATTCAAGCCAAAAAATTAGGGTTGTTTGGATTTGCATTCCAATTTTGGGGGTTTGTATGATTGGATGTTGTTTAGTTATTTCAGAATAATTCAAGGCCTTTGTAGGTAACTATGGTCATCACTGACCAAGTCAAAAGGGTTGGTTAGTTGGACTTAGGGTTAGCCTAACCTAGGTTAATAATTTCAGGGGTTAAATTCAGGGATCTTGAGGGTATATTGGGTAGTTCTAATTAAAGAATCCGGCAGTAACTGAAAATAGAAGTCCTTAGAAGATTCTAAATTGGGGTTCTAAGTTGAATTTCAGGTTTTAAGTAGTATAACTTGGGTAACAACTCAGTACCCTAAGGACTTTTAAGCAAAAAAACTAAAATTAAGAGGGGGCTAAGGTGCAAAATAAAATCTGAAAGGTGCCCTAATTATTTGCATGTAAAAGGCAGTACACCCTTGTCTTGCAGGTGGAGCTTGGAGATCTAAAAGTTTGAAAAAAATCTGATAGTTTTGAAAAGTTTTTAGAGTTTTTTTGAGAGGGAAATTTTCAGAAAAAAGTTTTTGAGCTCCTAGAATTTGTAGAGTTTTTGAGAGTAAGTTTTCAGATCCTAGAAGTTTCAGATCTTAAAGTTTTCAGAGATTAAATTTAGGGATTCTAAGAGCAAAAATTACAAAAAATTCCACTGTTTTACTGAAATTCCGCAAAATCCTTCAAGTCTTCCTTCTGAAATCATTCCTGAATAGCTGAAAGTTAAGATGAATTAAACTTGCATGGATGTTTAGTTTGATTGGATCATTTTCTGGATGTATCTTCAATTACTGGATTTTGTTGATTGTTGTGGATTCAAACTTAGTTTAAGTGATCAGTTATGGGTTGATTTTGCTACTGAAATACTGTGTTCTGCTCATTGCAATTATTGACCACTTTCCCTGTTTCTCTCTCAAGTTTCCAGGTATATTTTTAGCTCATAATAGCAGGATGATTGCTAAACATGTAGTAAATTTGCAGTTCTGAATAATGAGATGCCGTTTGGAGCTTAATTCCATTATTCCTTCTATTTGTTCTTATTCTTAGTTAGATTAAAAGCCATGGACATTGTTTAGGATCTTCCCATTGAATTTGAAATGTATAAACTGATTTGTTGAGTTATTTTTAAGATCTGTACAAATAAACATTGGACTTTATCAATTAATTATCATGTTTCTTGCCATTTCAGTTCAAATTTGTTTATGTTTAATAGATCAGTTTGAGCTAGACTATTAAACGTGTTGTTTCAGAATCATGTTTGAGCTTAAAAAATAACTAGTAGCATTGGTAGTTTAATTGTTTTGAGGTTGATATCCATTCAAAGTCTACTGGGTTTCAAACTCGTTTTTCTTCAGTTAATGCATGCATATTACATTATCAGGCCATGTTTTTTATTGCGAAGGTGTTTATTGTCATATGGGTTGGATTTAGGACCCATCTGACACTTTGACTAAAAAACAGGCCTCACTTGAATTGGGCCTATTTCTAGTCCAAGCCTTGCTTTAATCCATTCTAATAATGTTCTTACTTGACCTGACCCATTTAATTTGATTGAGATCTTAGGTGTTGCTAGTCTTTGACACATGGTCCCTTGCATAATGTGTCTGTGCCTGTTCTAACGAATTGGGCTCATCATTGGGCCCATGGTCCTGAAAGACCTTAACAGACATTTCTAAGAGATTAATGGGCCGTAGTTTGTTTACCTTGAATTTATTACCTTTGAAATTAATTAGCCTTTAACCATTTTAATGTCAATTGCATAAACTCTTTAATTAGAATAGGAGTTGAGCCATAATAGATAACAATAGTTCATAGACTTTCCGAATATTAGTTATGCTATCCCTAAAAATAAATTTGAGGTGCGCCGCGCCAAATAAAATCATAAATTACATGGCCCTCTCTAATTATGTCTTTAAAATATTTAGAACTCGGGACGCGCCATTTAGCGAATTTCATGGCTTCCTGCAAAGTTATCAACATGTTAGTCACTTTAGGCGTGTATTTTAATAATCTATTTTCCTAAATTCGGGTGCACATTTATGTGACCCAAATCCAAATCTCAACGATGTTCAAATATGTTAAAAATCACGGGTGCATTTATGTGACGTGGTTCGAGACATATTTTAATAACGCTGCAATTTTACTTAAAATTAAATAAAAGCGGTAAATAATTTAAAATTGCACTATAGGTTGAAACATGTATTAAAATCAGGTAATAGGCCAATTATGATAGTTTAAGCGACCGTGCTAGAACCACAGAATCCGGGGGTGCCTAACACCTTCCCACGGGTAAATGGAATTCCTTACTCAAGAATTTCTAGTTCGAAGACTTCACTTGGAAAGTCAAAAATTTCCTCGATTTGGGATTCAAAATAAACCAGTGACTTGGGATACCAAAAACCATCCCAAGTGGCGACTCTGATTAAATAAATAATCCCATTTCGAATAATGTCACTTAAAGTGGAAAAACTCCATCATACACTATCCTTCGAGGTGGCGTGTAAAAAAGGAGGTGTGACAGCTTTGGCGACTCTGCTGGGGATTACGAACCCAGAATTTCGGTTCAGGATTTAAGAATTCGAGCTTAGAATAGCTGTTATGATTGGTTTATCTATTATCTGATTTTCCTACATGTTTCATCCTAATGTGCTAAGTGTTTTACCGCTTTGATATTATCTGAATTGTATGTATAAAACTGTTACGAAACCCTTCTCTTCTCATCTTCGGGGATGTGCTCACTAGTCGAGACTCCCTATTCTGTTTGTGTCATACCTTGAAATAAGAAAGAGGCTCGGACAAGTTACTATGCTGGATGGCCTTTTAGTTCCCGGTATGTAGCCCCCTCCTCGACTCGAGTTGTCCGCTCGGGTACACAGTCTATAACATATACCCAGGTTTTGAACCTAGAATAACTCAACCTCATGTCGGATCCCTAGTAGGAACGCGTGTTTGCATCATGTGCATTTGACTTAAGGGACTCAACACAGGGGCTGGGTCCGTCTAGGACAGGTGACCTGAAATGAAAAGACCATCATGATGCATCCTACTTGCTATTTGTGCATTTATTTGCTTCGGATCAACATGTTGACCGGCATGTAAATAATGGAAGAAATTTGAAAGAAAAAAAAGAAAGCGAGAAACAAAGGAGGGGGAACAATAGTGTTAGGGTTGAGTGAGTTAATCACCTGTTTTGAAAATCCCAATACCCAAATGGTACAGAAACTCTACCAATTTTTTTTTGAAAATCAAAGAAAAAGAAAGTTTTTCAAAAATAGTTAGTTTTGTCAAATCTGCCCGAACTATGCCAGTTTGATTCTCACCGGATATGAAATACGTAGGCAACCCCCATCGGGTCCAACATCCCTTTTGCAAAAATAACCCAAAAACAACAAAATTTTTAATTTTTGTCACAAATAATTCGGGTGATACCTTTCTTGTTTAAAATAAGCCGAATGTCCCCAAAAGAGCGCAAAAAGGCTGTTTTTGCAAGAACAGCCACCTTGAGTCATTTTCAACGGTTAGCGGGCACAACCTTAAAATCTTCTTCCCCGAAGTGCCAAAAGGCCGAATCTGCAAAACTAGTTTTTTGTTTTGAAATGAAAATTTTGGAAAAATGGTGTCACTTTTTCTTTTAGGTCAAAATTATTTATTAAATCACCTTAATAAATGTGCAGGATGAGCACAATTCAAAATGAACCTTTCTCAATCACGAACAAAATCCCTTTGAAGTTGCGTCTGTGGTGGAATGATCTAGGTGAAGAAGGGAAAGATGAGGTCAAGAAATATTTGAAAGATCTTACTGGTTTGTTATATATTAGGCCGCGGGGATACATCATAAGGGCATTGGTCACATGCTGGGATCCGGCGCACAATATATTCCATTTTTCAGATTTGAACTCACCCCGACCTTAAAAGAAATAGCCGGGTACATTGGGAGTGATGAGGTTCCTTTAAGGCACAAGTACTTGATTGCCCCGAGAACCGTAGCTGTGCACAGATTCTTAGATTCGCTGAAGATAAGTAGGGGGTCCATATCCCGAATTTGGCAGCTGGATTTTGTACTCCACAATTTCTATACTAGAGATATGGCCACATAGGGGGGTTCAACAATCCGGAAAACAAAATATACAGCAAAGGAATCGACCACAAATGCTTTTATGGTCATCTTCTTGGGGCTTCTGGTGTTCCCGAGGAAAGATGGAAATATCGACATAAAAATAGCGGGGGTCGTCAGCACTTTACTCACCCTGGCCAAAAGCACCCCCACGCCCATGATAGTATCTGAAATTTTCCGTGCTCTCACAGCCTGGAAAGCAAGAGGAAACTTTTTTGAGGGGTGCAATTTGTTGTTGCAAATGTGGATGATGGAACACCTATGCCATCGTCCTCAATTGATGAGTTACGGGTCAACAGAGAAAACCGGATGGGATCAGCTTTCCTGAAGGGGTCACAGAATGGACATCATACTTTCGATCTATCACTGCCAGTCAAATAGAGTGGACGTTTAGATGGTTACCTGTGGATGAGATCATATATATGCCAACAACTGGGCCTCACTTCCTTTTGATTGGTCTTAGGAGAATTTAGCCTTACGCTTCGTATCGGGTTATAAGACAACTCGGGAGGTGCCAAATAGTGCCAAAAGATGAAGATCTTAGTACCCAAGTAGTTGAGATTGGTCCTGATGGCCTGTTTCCATAATCAATAGTTCACAAGAACTGGAGTGAATGTCAATACTTGGCAGCAAATACCTGTGTACAAGATCGATCCAAAGGAGAAATTTCACCTGGGTATCATGGTTGATATAAAAGGGAAATTGCATTTGGGAGGCCGGCCAAAAGACCTCACCTCCAGGATTTTGTTGAGTCCTCACAAGAACAGTGGGCCTGGTTAGCCAAGGAGAATGAATACAAGGCCAGAATAGGAGAGTTGGAAAAGTAGGCCCGGGACCTTCAGTTTGAAAACAGCTTGATGAGGGTGAAAAGAAGAAACTTACCCAGGAAAATAAGTCTCTTAAGTCTTAGATCCGAAAGATGAAAATAGTTGCCAACAACTCATAAAGAAGTCTGGCTAATGAAAGGCTTATAAACAGATTAAAAAAGAAAGTCCTCGAGTGCCGAGAAGACCTGGAAAAATCCGAAGATAATATAGCAAAAATCCGGGCGCAGTGGGCAAAGAAAGCAGAAGAACGGGCACAATTTGTGCAGCAAATGGAGAAACTATGAAGGGACCATCACTAGCCTGAGAAGTAAAGTGACTACCCTTGAGGATGAGGCAGCCCAGCGGGTTAAAGATTTCAAGGCTGAAAGGGAACATTGCCATAGGCTGATGGCTAAAATAGAGAGAGAAATACAACAATTACAAGATCACCATTTTCATGACTCTCAAGTGTTGGAAGCTCGGAAACAGCAGATAGGGCGACTACTTCAGGAAAAGGGCAGAATTAGAGAGAGGATTTGGGCCATCGCTGACTATATTGCCATAAAATGCCAAGAGAGAGCATGAATCATACCACCTTCTTTGCTTCGGTGATGATTTTTGTCCGTCAAGTTATGAGTGATCTGGAGCGACTGCAAGGGGGTCTAGCACATAGGCCCGCGGCGAGGCCGAATGAAGCCCTGCGGACCCCAGTATTTGAGGCTTTAATGTATTCCTGATGTGTCAATCATTGAGTTTGTATTTTGGTTATTTTGAGTCTATTTGTAGTTTCTCCTTTCCAAGAAAACAAATAGTTTAGCATCTTTGTAATGGAAGTTTTATTAATGAAAATTGAAAATCCCCAAAAATTGTTTCCTTATTTTTGCTTTTATTTTTCAAGAACTACGCTTGGTCTGATTCATGCAGGGTCATGATATGTAGGCAATCTCCATAAGAATCGACCGTATCCCTAAGAGAATAGAAAAAAGGGAGAGGAAAGAAAATAAAATAAAAAACAATAGAGGAAAAGAAACAAAAGGGAGAGAAAATAAGAAAACCAAGAGAAAGAAACCATGGCAAAAAGCAAAGGCAAGAATGAAAGAAATGAAAAGAGAGAAAGAAAAGAAAAATGAGGAAAATGAGAGAAAAGGGGAAAAGGAAATAAAAAGCAAAGAAAAAAGAGTGGAAATCAAGAGAAAAAAATGGGAAAGGATCAGGAAAAGCCGAGATGAAGCATGAAACCGTTGCAAAACATGTAGACACTTGTTTAACTGTATAAGTGCATCACACCCCAACGTGCGATTACATGTCTGTTATTTGTTACAAACTAACCATTTGCTGTTGTCACATCCAGTCCAGGTTTTATAGAAACGGTGTTTGGTTTTTCATGGTAAACTAGCATCACATCTGTACTTTACTAGATCGAAGGGGAGCATAGAAATGTCTTCGAAAATGACCTTGCCAGCAATTCCTATCCCAGAAGATAGTCCAATCTTGGGTATCCCAGCCTCAGAGTCTACAGCGGCCGAGAAAAACAGGATCCTACATCTCCGGGTCATGGAAATGGGGGATGCGTGGACGAATAGAAGGGAGCCTCCAAGTGCCATCCCCTGATTCCCCGAACTATTCCCTAGATCAGGGGGTACCTCCAATATTCCCATCAGCCATCCAACCACCCCACTGGGATAGCCCACCATATCGGCTCATTTCATAGGAACACCTTCTGAGGTTCGCCCCCAGGTGTTCATGTCCAGAGCAGCTTCCAATATCTTTACAGCTCCCCCATGCTCAGCCACAACACAACCTGCACTGCCTAGGCCCACTTTTGCTTCTTCAGCCTTTATATTCCAAAATCCTATTGTCCAAGTGGAGCCTCCTCAGTACCCTACCTATACCTATCCCCAGCCACCTCCATTTGAGTTCACAACAGGACAAGAAAAGACTCCCAAAACCCCTGAACAGGAAGAAATGGCAAAGAGGATGAGAAGCATGGAGCAGAGCCTAAAAAACATGCAGGGTCTGAGTGGGCAGAAGAGTGTGTCACATACTGATCTATGCATGTTCCCTCATATGCATTTCCCTATGAGATTCAAAACTCTGAAGTTCGAAAAATACGATGGCCACGATGATCATGTCGCTCATCTTAAAAAATACTGCAATCAGTTGTGAGGAGCTGGAGGAAAAGAAGAATTGTTCATGGCTTACATTGGGGAATGTTTGGTGGGTATCACCTCCGAGTGGTACATGGATCAGGACATTTCTCGTTGGCACATCTGGGATGACCTCGCGAGAGACTTTGTTAGACAGTTCCGGTATAATATAGACATTGCTCCAGACAAGAACTCATTGGCAAATCTGATCAAAGAGCTTTCGGGAGTATGCAATCAAATGGCATGAGCAAGCATCGAGAGTAAAGCCACCAATGGATGAGGTTGAAATGGTCACGGTGTTTCTTTAAGCTCAGAAAGCTGATTATTTTCAAAATATGATATCAGCTATGGGCAAACCGTTCGCAAAAGCTATTAAAATTGGTGAAATGGTGGAAAGTGGATTGAAAACAGGCAGAATTCTGAGCCAGTCAGCTATTAGAGCAACCTCCCAAGCCATTCAAGGCGGGACTGGAGGAGTGGAAAAGGGTAAGAAGAAAGAAGAAACATCCACGGCGGTATCGGGTGCAAGAAGACACCGTGCTCCTAGATCCATGTTCCCAGAAAGAACCACTCAGCATTATTACCCTCACCAGGATATGGCCTATGCTCCTCAACCGTATGCGGTCATGAATGCTCAACTTTTTATCCGGCCACAACAACAAGCCCACAGAAACCAAGCTCCATTTCCAAGAAATTAGCCTCCTCACCAAAACTACTACAATCCCCGTCCTCTATAGAATAACTTTCCCCCTCGTGAGCCACCCAGGAGGCAAACTTTTACACCAATCGGTGAATCCTACTCCAACCTATTTCCAAAGCTTGTCCAAATGGGTTTGCTATAACTAGTTCCTCAAACAAGTCAAAACCCAGCATCGCCCGCTTATAGAGCCGGTGTTAGATGTGCCTATCATTTAGGAGTAGAAGGGCACGATACAGATGATTCTTGAAAAGAGCAGTGGAGAACTTGATAGAGCAAGGAAAGATAGTGCTAAGAGATGAGGATGTCCCCAACGTGACGAATAATCCACTGCCAGCCCATAACAATGGGCCAGTAATTGGAATGATTTGTGAAGATAGGGAATTTGATCCGGCACTAAAGGCCATAATTGCCATTGCTAATGCTGAGAGAAAGCCAAAAATTGCCCCGAAGCAAGATAAAGGGGAAAATAAGACGAAAGCCACAAATTCAAAACCAGAAATGAAAGTTGAAGTAGGAATGGGGGCAATGCCTCCCAAAGATGGTGTTCTCTATGTCCCACGAGGCAGCAAAGAAAAGCAGTTGACTTTGAGCCCTCCAAAAAGATTTGAACTGAAAAAAGGAGCCCAGATGTACGTACCCAAGGGAGCTTATGTGGTGCGGGTGACAATTAAGCCATCGAGGCCGAACGAGCCCGTGGTTATTGGAAGCGCGCCACAGAAGCCTATGATTGATCCTGCTGCAGTGCCATGGAATTACCATAAAATAGTGGTTACGTATAAGGGAAAAGAGATCTCGAGGGTGTCGCAAGAAAATAACCCTGTTGAGAAGTATTCCAACGTGGAAAAGTGAACAAGGCCACCAGAAAGCGTTTCCCATCTAAAAAACCTGTAAGTGCCAAAGAAGCGGAAGCTTTCTTTCAGAAGATGAAGATCGCGGACTATGAAATGGTTGATCAACTTCGAAAGTTTCCAGAACAAGTATCCTTGCTATCCTTGCTGATAAAATCCCACGAGCACCAAAAAGTTTTAATGAAGACCCTCAATGAAGCATACGCGCCAGCTGAAACTTTGGTGGAATAGTTAGAAAGAATGGCGGAGAGATTTTTCGCCATCAATTAGATTTCATTTAGCAAAAATGACTTGCCTCCAGAAGGGGCCGCTCAGAACAAAACCTTGAACTTAACTGTCAAATATGAGGGATATTATGTGAAGAGGGTCATGGTAGACGGAGGTTCTGGGGTAGACATTTTCCCACTCTCTATAATGCAGCGTATGGAAATCGGGACTGAAAGGATTCGTCCCAACAATGTATGTGTGCGAGCTTTCGATGGTATCAAAAGAGACACAATTGGAGAAATTGACCTAATTTTGACCATTGGCCCGGTGGACTTTGAGGTGACCTTCCAAGTACTAGACATGGACACGTTCTATAATTTTCTTTTGGGAAGGCCTTGGATCCATGCAGCAGGAGTTGTACCCTTTACTCTCCATCAAATGGTGAAATTTGAATATAAGGATCAGGAGGTCGTGGTCCATGGAGAAGATAAACAATCAATTTATCGGGACCCATCTGTCCTATGTCTTGAAGCGAGGGAAGGCAATGAGCACATAGTCTACCAAGAATTTGAAGTCGTGGTGGCGGACCAGCATGATGAAGGAAATCCTTGCCCCAACCCTTCCTATCCAATGCCTTGATTATGATGGCCAAAGAAATAATCAGACATGGTTTCAAACCAGGGAAGGGACTTGGAAAATCTCTGCAAGGAATAGCTGAACCTGTTACCCTGCCTACAACTGAGACGTTCTTCGGGATAGGTTTCTTACCTACCCCAGATGATATAAAGTGGGAAGAGGAGAGAAAGAATGAGGGATGGGTTTTTCCATAGCCACTGCCACATTTGTATGAAACCTTTGTCAAGCCGAAGTATAGTGAAGAAGAAGATGATGAGGCCTTTACGGCAGAAGAAATTGAAGAAATATGTGGAACAATGAGGAAGATACTTTACAAAACCCACATGGTTCAGCCGGGAGAGGGCACAAGCACTACTGAGGTGTTGTATATGGGACCAAGTGCCAAGCTGCAGAATTGGAAGACGACGCCATTCCCAATCAGGCGGGAGTCCCGGTAGATGTCCTGCCATTTTTTCTACATCGCGAGTTATTCTAGGGTGTAACTCGGGTGTTTTCTTTAGTTTCTTGTCTTTTAATTTCCCAAATGTAAACCCTGTTATCTTCAAATTCCAAGAAATGAAATCAATATTTCATTTTTTATTTTTCTTTATTCTTTCTGATTTTGCTATTTTTCTCTTTCATTTCTTCTTTTCAGTTCTAATAATACGGCCTTAAATAACATGACATGCCTGCAGACTTCATGCCCAAATCCAAACACGCTGTCTAATTGTGATATAATGAACCAAGAACCGGAATATGATGAAGAAGAGGCTTTTAGGGAAATAAATCGACAATTGGAACAATTTAAGAATAAACCTAAGCCAAACTCGAATGATACTGAGCCGGTTAACTTGGGAACTTCTGAAGAAATTTGGGAAACCAAGAAAAGCATTCACACAGATAATAAAACCCGAGATGCAATAATCCAACTCCTGTATGAGTTCAAATATATGTTTGCTTGGTCGTACGATGTCATGCCAGGGCTAAGGGTTGATCTGGTAGTTCATAAGTTGCCAACTTACCCCGATTGCCCTCCGGTCCAGCAAAAGCAAAGAAAGTTTAAAACTGACATGAGTGATAAGATCAAGGAAGAAATCACGAAACAGTTGAAAGCAGGGGTAATTCGAGTGGTACGGTATACTACATGGTTGGATAATGTAGTCCCAGTTCCAAAGAAAGACGAGAAGACCCGAGTGTGTGTGTATTACAGAGATTTGAACAAGGCGAGTCCCAAGGACAATTTCCCTTTACCTTAACATCCACATCCTTATTGATAAATGTGCCAAACATGAGATACAATCCTTCGTGGATTGTTATGCAGGATATTACCAGGTGTTAATAGAAGAAGAATAAGAAGACACCGAAAAAATAGCCTTTACCAAACCCTGGGGTACATATTGCTACAGAGTCATGCCGTTTGGTTTGAAGAATGCTAGGGCAACCTACATAAGGGCCACGACCGCCATTTTACATGATATGATGCATCAAGATATATAGGTATATGTGGACGACGTAATCATCAAGTACAAAACCCAGGAGGACCATGTTCGAGATTTGAGAAAATTCTTCGAACGTTTATGCAAGTATGATTTGAAGCTGAACCCAGCCAAATGTGCGTTTGTCCCATCGGGCAAACTTTTGGGCTTTATAGTCAGTCAGAGAGGTATCGAGTTAGACCCAATAAAAATAAAGTCTATCCGGGATTTGCCTCCTCCGAGAACCAAGAAAGATGTGATGAGCTTGTTGGGTAGATTAAACAATATCAGCCGGTTCATTCTCAACTGACATCCACATGTGAGCCCATTATTCAATTACTAAAGAAAGATGCAACAGTCAAGCGGACGGATGAATGTCAAGAAGCTTTTGATAAGATCAAGGAATATCTATCAAATCCGCCAGTCTTGGTCCCACCAGAGCCAGGGAGGCCTCTTTTCTTATATCTGACAGTCTTGGAAAATTCTTTCGGTTGTGTCCTCGAGAAACACGATGTAACTGGGAAGAAAGAACAGGAAATCTACTACTTGAGCAAGAAGTTTACCCAGGCAATGCCCACATTGATCCCTTAGAGATTCAAATCAAGGAAAGGCATGGTTACTGCCATACAGTTAAGGTAGAACCAAACACCCAGCCATGTTACCATAACATCAAAAGGTTTCTAAAAATGCTAGAATACCCCGAGCAAGCTAGTGAGGACCAAAAGAGAACCATTAGACTGCATGCAAATGGTTTCTTCTTAAGTGGTGATGCCTTGTACAAGAGGACCCCGAATCTCAACTTGTTAAGATGTGTTGACGCCAAAGAGGCCGGAAGGATCATGCATGAAGTACACGCATGAGTGTGTGGACCTCATATGAACGGGTATGTTTTGGAAAAGAAAATCCTTCGAGCGGGGTATTACTGGATAACCATGGAAAAGGACTGCTTCAGCTTTATCCAGAAGTGCCATCAGTGTAAGGTGCACGGTGATTTGATTCATGCACCTCCAACAGAGCTACATCCTATGTCAGCATCTTGGCCATTTGTCGCCTGGGGCATGAACGTCATTGGGCCAATCAGCCAAAAGCCTCAAATGGACATAGATTCATACTGGTTGCCATCGACTACTTCACGAAGTGGGTAAATCCATCTCTCTCAAATCAGTCACCAAGAAAGTTGTGGTAGATTTTGTGCACTCTAATCTTATCTATCGTTTTGGCATTTCTGCAACTATCATCATAGATAATGCTGTAAACCTGAATAGTCATTTGACGGAAGAAGTATGCGAACAATTCAAAATAACGCATAGAAATTCCACCCCCTACCGGCCCAAAGCCAATGGTGTTGTTGAAGCAGCAAATAAGAACATCGAGAAGATTTTGAGGAAGATGATTCAAATCTCCAGACAATGATATGGAAAGTTGCTTTTTGCATTACTGGGATATCGCATCACGGTGCGTACATCGGTAGGAGCAAGCCTATACCTTTTGGTATATGGAACTGAGGCTGTAATACCCACAGAGGTAGAAATCCGTTCTCTATGAATCATAGTTGAAGCAGAGATTGAGGACAATAAGTAGGTCAAGACTCGTCTGGAATAGTTGACCTTAATTGATGAAAGCGGATGGCTATGGTTTGTCACGGGCAGTTGTACCAACCAAGAATGGCCCACACTTATAACAAGAAAGTGCGGCCCAAGAATTTTAAAGTGGGACAACTTGTGTTAAGATGTATTCTTCCTTATCACCAGGAAGCAAAAGGAAAGTTTTCTCCTAATTGGAAGGGTCCATACATCATCAGAAAGATATTGCCAAGAAGAGCATTATATTTGGGTGATATCGAAGGAAATGATCTCGAAACAGCTGTGAATGCGGATGCAGTAAAAAGGTACTATGTCTAGGCTTTCTGCGGTAATGACTTTGTTCAATTGAGATGACGAAGGCTTTCATTACCGCTATCCAAACACTATCAATCTTTCGCAAACCCTTTGAGTCGGTTACCCTTCCTTGATCACCCTCTTTGGAACCCGAAAGTACGATAAAAAAATAATGAAAAATAAAAAATGAAAAATGAAAATGATGAAAAAAAAGAGAAAAGAAAAAAAAACAAATGTTTCCCTGAACTACGTCTGACTTGATTCCGAAAGGATACGTAGACAGCCTCTCTCTGGAGTTCAGTCACACCGAAACAAAAATCCCAATTCCCCCTAAATGTAGGGCACCATCCAAGATTATGTTTTCCCAAAAACCTTGTCCAAGTCCTTTCGATCAATTGGAAAAGGCATGGGAATTGAAAAAACATCATTGTTGGAATCTGATGCAATCAAACTGAGAGAAATAAAATGAGAGTCTTATCGGCAAAAACCTACGGGCACCATAAGACGATGGTGAGCAGAGAAATTAAAAATGAGAGAGTCCGTTTAATGAAAACTCGTAAAGAGCACTATCGGGCGATGGTGAGAAGAGAAATGAGAGAGGTCGATTGGTCAAAACCTGAAAAGGGCGCCGTCGGCCGAACAGAAGACATCTCCCACCACTGAAAGAGTCCTGACAGGGTTCCCTGGTTCTGAAACACGGGTCAATGAGTTTATGAGAAGTTGGAAAAGTTCGTGCGGGTCAGGAATCTACTCCAAGAAGCATGTCATGTCTATTTGAAGCCAGCATGCACCCCAGATAAGTCCTTCTTTTCTCCTCGAAAGGGATGCTTCTCCTTAAATTCGTCTTCTTGCCTTTTGTTTACTTCTTCCTTGAATCCCTTTCGGTCTGACTCTGTTTCCGAAACTAATTAAAAGAAAAGGTGGTAGGACTGATTTTACAGGGCTCTGCCTAACAAAGTTAAAAGAAAGTACCCAGCCTCAGCGGGTGCACCAAGCCAATCCCGACTGGCCATGATTATTGATGCTTTCAAAGCAAAAATATTGAAAAGGAAAGAAAGTCAAAGACAAAAGAGCAAAATAAAGTGAAAAGTCCAGAGCCCCACATGGGCGAGTTGTCATGAAATCTTGAAAGTTGAGCCCTTCGGTTTGAAAGAGAGATTAATCTTCAAAACCAGCAAGCAGCAGAGGTCCTCAACAGAAGTTGGGCCGGGATCAAGCAACTGAGATGATCAAGGCCACAAAACCGACCACCGTTTCAAACTAACAATTGTTCTTTGTTTGAAAATTGAAATAGGTGCAATACAAGCAACTGTGCAAGAAGCAGGTGCAACCCAAAAGAAGAAGAAAAAAGAAATGCGCAAGTGCCGAAACAACTTTGCAACATATAATCAATCCAAAAGGGAAATTTCCTCCAAGTTCTTTCCTTCATCTTATAAAAAAAAGAGATAAGAAATGAAGAAAATCCCCAAAAGAGGATAGTTTAAAATCACAATATCAACCCATTACTTTGTTTGTCAACATTAGGGCCCCAATCCCTAAGTTGAGACTTTTAAACATAGGGCCTCCATTTCCTAGTCGCCTTTGCCAACATTAGAGCTCCAATCCATGAGTTGAGCTTTTTACCTTTTGCCAACATTAGGGCTCCAATCCCTGAGTTGCGCCTTTTAGACATAGGGCCTCCATTCCCTAGTCACCCTTTGTCGACATTAGGGCTCCAATCCCTGAGTTGCGCCTTTTAGACATAGGGCCTCCATTCCCTAGTCACCCTTTGCCAATATTAGGGCTCCAATCCTTGAGTTGAGCTTTTTACCTTTTGCCAACATTAGGGCTCCAATCCCTGAGTTGTGCCTTTTAGACATAGGGCCTCATTCCCTAGTCACCATTTGCCGACATTAGGGCTCCAATCCCTGAGTTGCGCCTTTTAGATATAGGGTATCTATTCCCTAGTCACCCTTTGCCGATATTGGGGCTCCAATCCCTGAGTTGAGCTTTTTACCTTTTTCCAACATTAGGGCTCCAATTCCTTAATAGCGCCTTGCCTCCATTCTCTAGTCACCATTTGCCGACATTAGGGCTTCAATCTCTGAGTTGAGCTTTTTACCTTTTGCCAACATTAGGGCTCCAATCTCTGAGTTGTGCCTTTTAGACATAGGACCTCCATTCCCTAGTCACCCTTTGTCGACATTAGGGCTCCAATCCCTGAGTTGAGCTTTTTACCTTTTGCCAACATTAGGGCTCCAATCCCTGAGTTGCGCCGTTTATACATAGGGCCTCCATTCCCTAGTCATCATTTGTCGACATTAGGGCTCCAATCCCTGAGTTGATCTTTTTACCTTTTTCCAACATTAGGGCTCCAATCCCTGAGTTGTGCCTTTTAGATATAGGGCCTCTATTCCCTAGTCACCCTTTACCGACATTAGGGCTCCAATCCCTGAGTTGAGCTTTTTACCTTTTTCCAACATTAGGGCTCCAATCCCTGAGTTGCGCCTTTTAGACATAGGGCCTCCATTCTCTAGTCACCATTTGCTGACATTAGGGCTCTAATCTCTGAGTTGAGCTTTTTACCTTTTGCCAATATTAGGGATCCAATCTCTAAGTTGCGCCTTTTAGACATAGGACCTCCATTCCCTAGTCACCCTTTGTCGACATTAGGGCTCCAATCCCTGAGTTGAGCTTTTTAACTTTCGCCAACATTAGGGCTCCAATCCCTGAGTTACGCCTTTTAGACATAGGGCCTCCATTCCCTAGTCACCCTTTGCCGACATTTGGGCTCCAATCCCAGAGTTGAGCTTTTTACCTTTCGCCAACATTAGGTCTCCAATCCTTGAGTTGCGCCTTTTAGTCATAGGGCCTCCATTCTCTAGTCACCCTTTACCGACATTAGGGCTCCAATCCCTGAGTTGAACTTTTTACCTTTTTCCAACATTAGGGCTCCAATCCATGAGTTGCGCCATTTAGACATAGGGCCTCCATTCTCTAATCACCATTTGCTAACATTAGGGCTCCAATCTCTGAGTTGACATTTCAGATATAGGGCTCCATTCCCTAATTTGTTCCATCCTAGGCAAACACAATTCTTGTTTTATTCAAAAAAAAAAGTTCAGACTTTTGTCATAAATAACTCACAAAATTTTCCTAGTACAAACTGGACAGAAAATTTTGTTTGTTTGTGTGTTTTGGTGTCTGAGCAGGTTTGATCTCGAGGCACAGGATCCAAAGTAGCTGAAAGAATGAGTCTCGATCCAATATACAGAAAAGAAGAAAAAGAACAAAAAAGAAGTGAATTCAAAATGCTGAAGCAGACAAAGATGCGGACTGTTCAAAATTTGATTGAAGTCACAAGCTTTGCCTGTCCCGCTTTGATCCAAGTGATGAAGAAAGAACCAACACCTACAACTTGCGAGCATCGAGATTCAGATCGGTGTCCACAGCAAAATCAGCTAAGACTCAAGATCAAGCTTTAAGAGATTTATAGATAGGAATCTTGTAACTCATAGTTGATACGCATAACTAGCTTAACTTTGATTTTCCTTTTGGTGTAATAAGGAGGTCAGCAAGCAGTAGCAGTATCAACAATAGTGAAATCACAGCTCCTGGTAGTCCCAGCTACCAAAACTTCCAGAACTACACTGACCAGATTCCTTTACAGCCAAGGATATGTAGGCAACCTCTGAAGCAAGGTTCGGTCAGACATTTTTCAAAAATGCTTCTCATGGAGTGCCAAGCGAGCAAAAATCTCTCATAATTGCTCATTTATCTTTGCTCAAAAACCCTTCGTGTCTCCGAGCAAAGAGGGGCAGGTGTGAGCACGTAATTTTTGCCTCGCTTGAATTACTCCTACAGAATTCTTGGAATTAGGATTTTCCTTTTATTACTCGATTTTAGGAATTAATTGCATAATTTTCGTGTTTATTTACATTTTTCTATGTGCATTTTTAATTTAGCATAATTCGTCTAAAAAATACAAAAATATGCATTGGCATTTACGATTTAATTTTACATTTTTAGATTAGTTAGTAATTAGGGTTTTACAAAAATATAAAAATCAAAAAATTTGATGTTGTTGCTTAGTTTTAAATTTTAGTTTTGAGTTTTATTAGTTTTCTTTAAATTGGTATTTTACTAATAGTTTTAATTATTAATTCTAGCTTAATATAATTAGGTAGGTTAGCTTAATCTTTTAGGTTTAATTTTAGTTCTAATATTTGAAAACAAATAAATAAAAGAAAACGAGTTAAATGAAAAGGAAATAAAAAAAAAGGGAAAACCTAGCCTATTTAAGTTTTGGGCCAATGCTAATACAATTCACCAGCCCAAGCCATTAAACCACCTTTGAACCCGTCTAAAAGACTTTCAACCCAGCCCAAATCACCCAGTCCGGTCCAACTACCAAGTGCCCAAACGACGTCGTTTGGTTTATGATTAATCCTAGCCCTCTATGCTTCTTGATCTAACGACGAGAAGTGATTTTATTTATATATATATATGTCCAAATGCACCCCTATCCCCCCTATCACCATCTCACAAACCTCCCCAAAGACCAATCCTAGCTCTGCCATCCACCACCGCGAACCGCCGGCCAAAAATCGCCTCCACCGGCGATGATCGGCCAATCATCCCCAAAATTTCACCAAAGCCTCATCTCCCCCTCCCCATCATCGATCCACCATCATCTCCCTTCAAATCTCACTAAAACTCTCCCAAATCCCCTAACCCTAGCCGTCGACATGGATCCCTCCGCCGTATCCAGCGGCGCCACCACCCAATCCCCACCAAATTTACACTATAGGCTCATCTCCACCCCCACATCACAAACCCGCACTCCTTTTCCTTTAAATATTTCCCAAATTTCTTGAATTTCAAATCCAAAGTCCGGATTCTAAGAACCAAAGCTAAACCTGAGCAAACAGGGTTTCTTCTCCAGTCTTTACGAGTTTTAGGCCCAATTTTACTACGGAATAATGTTATTTGACTATTCTTGACAAAGAACAGTTGATTGACATTATCTCGTGGTTAAAATTGGAAGGTCACTCGTGTTCGAGTTTAATTGGTAAGTTTTCTTAGTTTTATTTTTGTTTATTTCACCTTGTATTTGAATTTTAATATAGTTTGTGCATTGATTTTTGCTTGCCCAGTGTTCTTAGATTTTTGTTTTAGGTTTCAAGTTTCTGAGTTTGTTTCTTTGCTTTGTTTCTACTGATGATAGCATGATTTGTGTTCGAGTTTAATTGGTAAGTTTTCTTAGATTTTTTTTATTTTAAGTAGTTAATTCAAGCCGGAAAATTAGGGTTGTTTGGATTTGCATTCCAATTTTGGGGGTTTGTATGATTGGATATCGTTTAGTTATTTCTGAATAATTCAAGGCCCTTTTAGGTAACTATGGTCATCACTGACCAAGTTAAAAGGGTTGGTAAGTTGGACTTGGGGTTAGCCTAACCTAAGTTAATAATTTCAGGGGTTAAATTCATGGGTCTTAAGGGTATATTGGGGAGTTCTAAGTAAAGAATCCTGCAGTAACTGAAAATAGAAGCCCCTAGAAGCTTTTAGATTGGGGTTCTAAGTTGAATTTTAGGATTTAAGTAGTATAACTTGGGTAACAAGTCAGTACCCTAAGGACTTTTAAGCAAAAAAGCTAAAATTAAGAGGGGGCTAAGGTGCAAAATAGAATCTGAAAGGTGCCCTAATTATTTGTCTATAAAAGGCAGTACACCCTTGCCTTGTAGGAGGAGTTTGGAGATCTAAAAGTTTGAAAAAATTCTGAGAGTTTTGAAAAGTTTTCAGAGTTTTTTTTAGAGGGAAATTTCCAAAAAAATGTTTTTGAGCTCCTAGAATTTGTAGAGTTTTTGAGAGTAAGTTTTCAGATCCTAGAAGTTTTCAGAGATCAAATTTTAGGGATTCTAAGAGCCAAAAATACAATTTTTTTTTACTGTTTTACTGAAATTCCACAAAATCCTTCAAGTCTTCCTTCTGAAAGCATTCCTAAATAGCTTAAAGTTAAGATGAATTGAACCTGCGTGGGTGTTTAGTTTGATTGGATCATTTTCTGGCTAGATCTTCAATTACTAGATTTTGTTGATTGTTGTGGATTCAAACTTAGTTTAAGTGATCAGTTCTGGGTTGATTTTGCTGCAGAAATACTGTATTCTGCTCATTGCAATTGTGGATTACCTTTCCTATTCTTCTCTAAAATTTCCAGGTTCAGTTTTAGCTCATACTAACAGGATGATTGTTGAACATGAAGTAAATTTGCAGTTCTAAAAAATGAGATGCCGTTTGGAGCTTAATTTCTTTATTCCTTCTATTTGTTCTTATTCTTAGTCAGATTAAAAGTCATGGACATTGTTTTGGATCTTCCATTGAATTTCAAATGTATAAACTGATTTTATGTGTAACTTTTAAGATCTGTACAAATAAACATTGGATTTTATCAATTCATTTTCATGTTTCATTCCATTTCAATTCGAATTTGTTTAAGTTTAATAATTCAGTTTGAGTTGGACTGTTAAGTCATGCATATTACATTATCAGGCCATGTTTTTGATTGTGAAGGTGTTTATTGTCATATGGGTTGGATTTAGGACCCATCTGATACCTTGACTCAAAAACAGGCCCCACTTGAATTGGGCATGTTTCGAGCCCAAGCCTTGCTTTAATCCATTCTAATAATGTTCTTACTTGACCTAATTCATTTAATTTGATTGTGATCTTAGTTGTTGCTAGTCTTTGGCACATGGGGCGTTGCATAATGTGTCTGTGCACACCATGTTCTAACGAATTGGGCTCATCATTGAGCCCATGGTCCTGAAAAACCTGAGCAGACATTTCTATGAGATTAATGGGCCATAGTTTGTTTGCCTTGAATTTAGTCCCTTTGCAATTAATTAGCCTTTAACCATTTTTAATGTCAATTACATAAACTCTTTAATTATAGATTTTACCCTAACTACAGTAAGGTTTTTTTTAGCCTTGGCTCGTGACTTCGTGACTTTTACTCTGTACTTGACTTTTTCAGGCTTGATTTTTCCTCAATCTTCTTTGCCTTCTTTATACACATACCCGTGTATATTATGTAGTCCTCCAAGTGTTTGAACGTTGAAGTATGAAGCCTCGAGCACTTGATTGTTTCTCTCATTTGGTCTTTTTCCTGAAAAGGAAAAACATACGGGACTCGGAGGTGCGATTTTAGATGAAGACTGCTTAACCCATTTTTTTTCTATTAGAATAATTGTAACCCTAGGCCAGGAATTTTAGTTTATTTCGTATGCCTTACATGTCGTGACTCATCTTTTAGTACGGGTTAGTTTTTTTCCTATCAACTAAAATCGTTAGTAAAATTTTAGCAATTCAAAAATAAATTTTAAAAGATGGGTACCTGACCGTGGGTATTCCTTAGAAGTAGTATCTTTTCAAGTGAACAACGTTCCAATGTGAAGGTAGTACTTTGCCATCCATTGTTTTCAACTCATATGCTGCTTTTCCTGCAATACCACATATCCTATAGGGCCTTCCCATGTTGGACTTAATTTTCCCGTATTAACTGTCTTTGTAAATTGAAAAACCTTTTTGAGCACAAAGTCCCCAATTTTGAAAAATCTGAGGTGTGCTTTCTGGTTGTAATGCTATTCTATGACTTGCTTTTATGCTGTCATTCTTACTAATGTAGCTTCCCTTCTTCCTTCAAGTAAATCGAGGCTTACACGCATTTCTTCGTCATTAGACTCTTCTATTGCATGTGTATACCTCGTACTTGGCTCTCCTATCTCAACTAGAATTAAATCTTCTGCTCTATAAACCAATGAAAATGGTATTTCTCCCGTACTTGTTTTTATTGTTGTGCGATATGTCCATAAAACACCAGGTAGCACTTCTGGCCAATTTCCTTTTGACTCTTCTAAACGCTTCTTTAAATTATTGATAATAACCTTATTCATTGACTCTGCTTGCCCATTACCCACCGGGTGATAAGGCGTAGATATAGTCCTTTTAATCTACCAACTTTAAAAAAATTCCGTGATTTGAGTTCCTATAAACTGAGGGCCATTATCACATACGATCTCCTATGGTACACCGAATCAGCATATGATATTCCGCCAAATAAAATCTTTGACTTCCTTTTCTCGTACCTGTTTGAATGCTCCTGCCTCTACCCATTTAGTAAAATAATTAGTAAGCACGAGCAGAAATTTTACCTGTCCTTTTGCTTGTGGTAATGGAACCACGATATCCATTACCTATTTCATAAATGGCCACGGTGCGATGACCGGATGTAATAACTTTGCGGGTCTATGCATATTGTTACTGTACCTTTGACATTTATCACATTTGGCGACAAAACTTTCTGCTTCTTCTTCCATTTTAGGCCAGTAATAACCTGCCCTAATTAAGTTTCTTACTAGTGATCTTCCTCCGGCATGATTACCAAAATGCCCCCCGTATATTTCCCTCATTATGTACTCCATTTGAGAAGGTCCGAGGCATCTGGCTAAGGGACCACCAAACATTTTATGATATAGGTTGCCCTGGTGTAAGCAGTACCTAGCAACCTTTTTTTAAAGCGTATGAGCTTTTTTCTTGTCATCAGGGATGGTTCCATACTGCAAAAAAGCAACAATTTCATTCCTCCAATCTCAAGTTAAATTATTAAAATTTACCTCATTCTTGTCAGGGTCAAGAACTGAATGAAATAAATGAATAACCAAGGCGTTTGCATAATTTTCCACATCAGACACACATGCGAGATTAGCTAAGGCGTCTGCTTCGAGATTTTCATCCCTTGGTATTTGTGTAATTTCCAAGTTTAAAATTGTTTTATCGATTCCCGCACCTTTTCTAAATACCGTTGCATCCTTGTTTCCCTGGCTGTATAAATCCCCAACATTTGATTAACCACGAGTTGTGAATCTCTTTTGATTATAATTTGATTTATGCCAAGTTCTCGTGCCAATTCTAAACCTGCAATCATAGCCGCATACTCTGCCTCATTTTTAGTTATAAAATGACATATGATAGCTTGTCGAATGGTTTCACCCGTAGGTGATGCCAAAACAATCCCTAAACCTGCACCTTTTACATTAGACGAACCATCAACGAATAAAGTCCAAGTTCCTGGATTAGCTCCATTGAGCACCTGTAATTCTTTTTCTGCTTCTAATTGCACCCCTTAACTAAAATCAGCCACGAAATCTGCTGACACTTGTGATTTTATTGTAGTTCTAGGTTGGTACATGATTTCATATTCACTTAACTCCATAGCCCACTTAGCCAACCTACCTAATAAATCATGTTTATGTAATATTACGTAAAGGGTAGGCGGTTGCTACAACAATAGGATGACACTGAAAGTAAGGTTTTAATTTCCTATATGTCATGATTAATGCAAGTGCAAGCTTTTCTAATTGAGGATACAACGTCTCCGCATCTAACAAAGATTTACTAACATAATAGATAGGGGATTGTTTACCTTGTTCTTCTTGAACCAAAACAACACTTACCGCTACTTCTGGAACATCAAGGTATATGAGTAGTCTTTCCCCAGCCTTTGGTTTTGCTAGAAAAGGTGGATTTGATAAGTATGTTTTCAAATTCCTGAGTACCTGTTGACATTCCTCATTCCATTCAAAATGATCCTGCTTCTTAAGGGCTGAGAAAAATTTAAAGCGCTTCTTTGATGATTTAGAATGAATCTTCCCAAGGCTGCAATCCTCCATGTTAATCTTTGAACTTATTTCTTGTTCGAAAGTATATCAGGGCATGGCCTTAATCCGTGAAGGATTCACCTCAATACCACGGTTAGAAATAAGAAAACCTAAGAACTTACCTGATGCAACACCAAATGAACATTTTTCGGGATTTAACTTCATATTAAATTTCCGCAAAATTTTAAACATTTCAAATAGATGCGACATATGATCTCCTGAGTGCAGAGTTTTAATGAGCATATCATCTATATAGACCTCCATAGTTTTTCCCAAATGCTCTTGAAACATTTTGGTAACTAACCTTTGATACGTTGCTCTTGCATTCTTTAGACCCAAAAGGCATTACTTTATAAACAATAAGTCCCCCTGTCTGTTATGAATGGAGTTTTTTCTTCATCTCTTGGATCCATTTTAATCTGATTATAACCTAAATATGCATCTAAAAAACTTAACAACTCATACCCTGCAGTAGCATCAATTAGTTGATCTATATGAGGTAATGAAAAAGAATCTTTAGGACAAGCTTTTTTAAGATCTATATAGTCTACACAGACTCGCCATTCACCATTCTTTTTAGGTACCACAACAGTGTTTGCTAGCCACTCAGGATACTTTACCTCGCGAATAGACCCATTTTTTAACAATTTGTGCACCTCATCCCGAATTACCTGATTTTTGAAAGTGCCTTGCTTTCTTTTGTTTGATAGGTGGATGAGATGGGTCCTCATTCAACTTGTGAGTTATTACCTCCGGTGGTATACCTATCATATCAGAATGAGACCAAGTAAAACAATCTGCATTATCTTTTAAAAATTTAATCAACTTACGTTTCATATCCAGGCTGAGATTGGTTCCTATATACAATTTTATTTCTGGCCAGTGTACAAATAAAACCACTGCCTCCAGCTCTTCTATTGTCGTTTTGATGTTTTTATTTTCTTCTGGTTCTTAAATGGAATCGGGCCTTGAATCCACATCTATTTGCCCTGGTTCAGTTGAGGTTTACGTTATGTTATCCTCAACTGGATTCTGTAATTGCTATTTCTCTTTACCTTTCGTACCTAAATTCGCCATGTAGTTGATGCTCCTAGATGTCTGTTGGTCTCCCCTGATTTGACATATTCCCCATGGCGCATGAAATTTAATGACTTGATGCAAGGTTGATAGAACAGTATCCATGTCGTGAATCCATGGCCTACCAAGAATTATATTGTAAGCCATTTCCATTTCCACTACTTGAAATTTTGTGTCTTTGAAAATGCCTTCTGCGAATGTAGTAAGCATAACTTCCCCTTTTGTTGCAACACTGGAATTGTCAAATCCTGACAAAATAGGCGCTTTTGGTACCAATCTATCTTCTGCTTGCATCTCGCGTAGCACTCGTAACAAAATAATATTCACGGAACAACATGGATCAATTAAAACTCGTTTCACGTTAGTGTCATGTACAAGTAAAGATATTACCAGCGCATCGTTATATGGAGTTAAAAGACCCTCAGCATCTGCATCATCGAACGTAATATTTTCTTCCTCTAACACATGTCACAGCCGCCTCTCGTGGGTAATTGTAACTTTGGAAATCTTGTTTAGCTACAGTATACGATACGCCATTAACGTCTTCACCCCCACTTATAACATTGACGGTTCTTTTGGGTGAAGGTGGTCTTGGAGGCTCCTGCCTGTTTTTCATGTATGCTTGTTTACCTTTCTCACTGAATAACTCGGTGAGATATCCCTGTTTTAACAAATAATCAACTTCACCCTGCAAAAACCTGCAATCTACCGTCTTATGCCCGTGATCGTTGTGGAATTCGCACCAATGATTAGGGTTTCGTCTGTTTGGATTTGATCTCATCTCCTTCGGCCATCGTACCTTATCTCCCATGCTTCTTAAAACAGCTACGAGTTCAGAAGTGCTCACATTGAAATTGTAACCACCAAACCTTGCCTTTAGACTTCTATCACCATCTCGTGACTCACGTGTGTTTCGATCATTCCCAAATCTTGAAGACAAGCCTGACTCTTTATTCCTTGATCAGTGACCATATCTCTGATTGTCCTGTTTTGATCGTGAGTCTCTTCCCGCATGTCCCATGTATGGCTCGTACCTATTTTTACCGAATCTTTTTCATTTTCCACCCGTCTCGAGCTTACGTTTTCTTCTTTTTGATGTCGTGAAATAATATCTTCTTCAATCCTCATCTTTGTGGTATATCTGTTGTACATGTCATTCCACGTTGTAGCTGGGAATTCACGGAGGCTTTCCTTGAGTCGCATCGTAGCTTCTGATGCTTGTGAAGGCTATACATGTGTCGCCTCGTAACTCTTTTCATTCAAATTGCTTGTGAATGCTATACATGTGGGATAATAGGTCAAGAATGACAGCTAAGTCAATCTGTGCAAGACCCACAAAACAAGAAAACGTAGTATAGTATTGCGCTATAGTAAAATGCAGTATTTTACTACGCTTTACTTTAACGGCTAAAATTCCGTCAAAAGTAAAGCGAAGTATTGTTTAACCAAACATAAGAATTTCGGTCAAAGCTTGTTTTGTGAAGGAACTCAAGTTACTGATAATCAAACAGAAATATGAATAATTAATGTGAACAATAGCTGAATAAAGCAAAGTAAATCTAAATATTACAATAGTATTTTGTGTCCTTACAAATATTCATTCCTCACCTTTTATAGTTATTTCTAAGTAATATGTTTCTCTCCCTTCATAATGGAGTCTTTATAGACAATTAATGACATTTAATGTAACATTATGATTGGCAATCGTAACTGTTTCAATATAGATTCTATACGTTTTCCGTAATTAATGCCTATTAATTACCAATAATACGTATCTATACTCTTTTGCTATTAGGTTCATTCTTCTGATGCTTTTTCAATTTATCAAGAGGTTCAAGCATCCATTCCTTCTGATTTTCTTGCATCTTTGCCCATGCCTGTTAAAGCTCGTGCCTCTTTAATTATTCTTCGCCAACTGTCATTCCTTTACGGATCCACGTGTCATGACATGTCAACACATAATTAATTCTATATGTTACCTAGATTTTTCTCAATACAGATAGTCCCCCCACTTGCCATTTATTCATCAATAGAATATTTGGGAAGTTGATCTCATTAAAGCGGGAATTTTTGCCGCCATTATACCTTTTATGAAACTGACGCTTCATATATCACTTTCATTTAATGCTCGTGACACGTGGCATCTTCCTATTGGATCTACAACTCTTCAGTGCCTTTTAGTGCTTTTTCACGATTTCATCAATTACGAAGTGACAGTTTCCATCATGATGTTTCCATCATTACACCTTTTTTTACTGTTGCTTCTAAGTATGAATATAGCTTTTGTCTTTGTCATAAAAAGTTACCCATCTTAGAATATTCACTCTTGTTTTCTTCTTCCTCGTACAACCATGTCTTCTTCAAACCCTAACCCTCGAAGAGTCCCCATTGTCGATGAACTTCCTCTTGGTCCTGTTAGAAGTAGAAGAGGAGGAAGATTGCTTAGTTTAGGATCTTCATCTATAAGGGGTGTTTCTATACCTCCAGTGAGTTCTACCCCTCCTTCTAGAACTAGGGGTTCTCTCTTACACAAACTTTTATCTAGAAGTTAAGATTATAATGAACCAGTTCATGAACCTTTAGTAGATGAGATTTTCCCTTCTGAACTATCTTTTTACACTGATAGACAATCAATCTGAAACCAAGTTTGTTCGTAGGGATTGCCATTGGAGACCTGACTTCCCTATCATTATTCCTAATTCAAACCAAAGAATTACATCTTACATGATCGGATTTTCTTTTGTGTATACATATCCTTTTACTCTGAATTTCAAACCCCTTATTGATCATGTTATCATTTAGTTCTGTCATTTTTTCGACATTTGTCTAGGATAGATTGCCCCATTATGTGGAGGGCTTTTTATTGTTTAAGGAACTTAACAAGGTTGAATAACTTGCCTTTTACGTTTTTCCATTTGATCAATCTCTACTCCTCTAAGCTTTTCCGTCATGGGATCCTTACTTTAGTGGCGAGAAGTAAGAGAGTGTTAGTTAGCCCAGAGGATGATAAGGACCGTGGTTAGTAGCCAGGTTTGTTGCTACCCCCACTGTTGGTTTAGTGGGCGAAGAAAATGTTCCATTTCATAAAAAGTAAAATTTTGCACGTAAGTTTTTCTTTTACAACTTTCTCTCTTTTTTCCCTTTATTTTTCCCGCCAATGTTTAACCTTTTTTTTTTCCAGCAACCATGGAAACTGTTGATGAGATTCCCAATTTCCGTGGTTAAGTAGAAAAGTTATTGAAAGTTGCTCCAATGGAAGGTAGATCTTGGAGAAATCTTTCGCATAGGTTTGGTTGGAAGGTTAAAACTCATGGTAAATGCTTTACTCCTCTCCTTTTCATGTTTTCATTCATCTTTCCCTTAGAATTTATTTGATCCTTCTTTATTTAACCAAAAAATAGATTTTTGACTAAAGCTAGAATTTAGAAGAATCGGATTACTGATAATCGAAAAAGTATGTAAAGAAAGAGACTTGGGAATGATATTATCAGAAAGCAAGTAAAATAAAGTATATTCCAATAGTAACTTGTGTCTCAACTGATTATATATCTCCCCTTTTATAGATTCGTTTGGGAATATACGTTATGTCTAAATCATAATGAGGCTATTATGAGTAATTAATGACATTGAATGCTACGTTACACAATCATTATATTGAATGTGTATATTCCTTAACGGATTGAACACTTAATATTCTTTAAATGCCGTATTTGCACCCTTTTCTATAGCCATGTTCATTCTTTCCATTGCTCAGATAAACTTAGACAAGAACGGGCGCTGATTCTCTTGTCCCGTGCCTCTTCCTTTTTCCTTACTCGTGCCTGCTTTGTAATTCTCGAACCGTAGTTGAGTATAATTTATTGACCATCTTGCGTGTCATGACACGTCACCATATATATGAATACAATTTTTCCCAATACAGATAGTCCCCCCACTTTCCATTTATTCATCAGTTTCAACACTTGGGAAGTGGAATTCATTAAAGGAGAATTTTCGTCGTCATTAATGCTCTGACAGAGTTGACGCTTCAATTGCTATGATTGAAGATCAACCTTCATCTATTAATGATGTTGTTCCAGTTGAGCCCGCTGATAATCCTTCTTCTGTTCCTTCTTCTTAGTGAAAAGATTTATATTTGTTTTAAATTCCCTTTTTGCAGGTATCTATCTGGAAAACTATGTTTAAAGTTTTTGGATTCTTGTGATAGTTTTTTGTAATCAAACCCTTGGTTATCAGTTAAGGTTTGATTTTAGAAATACAAGTCCCCAAGTCTTGTTATGAGACATTTTTGTATGAACAATTCGATGACCGAGTTTATACTTAGTCTTTAGTTTTAAAATATTAAGAAGTTATCATTAACCTTCCATCTGTTCTATTCGTGCCTTTTTGTTTCAAGGACTTAAAGAATAGTTTGCATTTTTGTCCTTTAAAATGCTTCTGTTAATCTCATGACTAAATAACATGAGTTTTATAAAAGAGGGCCCTTTTATATTTTGCCACTTAATGAAAAAACGTCTCAACTTCATAATGGTGTTATCATACGATAAAAGAAATAGGAACACACATGTTTTTTAAATAACTTTGACAAGTTTTTATTTCTGAACCTTGACAAGTTTTGAGTAATACTTTACATGTATTTGAATTACATCCATAACTTTCTCGTAACTGTTTTCCTTATAAGAGATTTATACAAAAGAAGAACAAACAAATACATGGTTTTTCCTTATAACCCATTTTAGTACATGGTCTTTACCCTAACTGTTTTGAGGTACACTTGGTCCCTTTAGCTTTAAAACATTAAGAAGGGTTTGAGAGGTGACTCCATTGTTCTCATGGGAAAGAATACTATGAAGGATTCCATGACTTCATGACTTTCACACCGTACTTGATTCTTCTAGGCTTGATTGATTGTTCCTCAATCTTCTTTGCCTTTTTATACACGTGACTGTGTATACTATGTAGTCTCCCAAGTATTTAAGTGTTGAAGTATGAAGCCTCGAGCACTTCATAGTCTCTTTCACTTGGTCCTTTTTCTGAAAAGGAAACACATACGGGACTCGGAGGTGCGATTATAGATGAAGACTGCTTAACCCATTTATATTTCTATCAGAATAATTGTAACCCTGGGCCAGGTATTTTAGTTTATTCCATTTTGCCTTACAGGTCGTGACTCATCATTTAGTACGTGTTAGTGTTCTCCCTATCATATAAAATCATTAGTAAAATTTTAACAATTAGAAAAATAAAACTTAACATGGTGATACCTTGCCGTGGGTTTTTCATTAGAAGTAGTATCTTTTCAAATGAACAACATTCCAACGTGAAGGAAGCACCTTCCCATCCATTGTTTCCAATTCATATGCTCATTTTTCCTGCAATGTCACAAACTTTGTAGGGTCCTTCCCATGTTGGGCTTAGTTGACCTGTGTTGGCTGCCTTTGTCGATTGAAAAACTTTTTTAAGCACGAAGTCACTAATTTTGAAGTATCTCATGCGAGCTTTCCTATTGTAATATCGTTCGATCACTTGTTTTTGTGCTGCCATTTTTATTAACGCAACTTCTCTCCTGCCTTCCAATAAGTCGAAATTGACCCATATTTCTTCATCATTAGACTCTTGTGCTACTTATGAGAATCTTGTACTTGGTTCTCCTATTTCAACCGGGATTAGTGTCTCAGCTCCATAAACCAAAGAGAAGGGTGTTTCACTTGTGCTCATTTTTGTTGTTGTGTGATATGCCCACAAAACTCCAGGTAACACTTCAGGCCAATTACCCTTTGACTCCTCTAATCACTTCTTTAAATTGTTGATTATGACTTTGTTTGTTGATTCTGCTTGGCCATTACCCGTTGGGTGATAAGGTGTATATGTAATCCTTTTAATTCTCCAACTCTCAAAAAACTCTGTGACTTGAGCTCCGATAAATTGAGGGTCATTGTCGCACACAATTTCCTTTGGTACACCAAATCGGCAGATGATATTTCGCCAAATAAAATCTTTAACTTCCTTTTCTCGCACATGTTTAAATGCTCCTGCCTCTACCCATTTAGTAAAATAATCAGTATGTACGAGAAGAAATTTTACCTGTCCTTTTGCTTGAGGTAATGGTCCTACTATATCCTTTCCCCATTTCATAAATGGCCACGGCGCAATGACTGGATGTAATAATTCTGCTAGCATGTGCATATTGTTACCATACTTCTGGCATTTGTCACATTTAGCAACGAAACTTGTCGCTTCTTCTTCCATTTTAGGCCAATAGTACCCTGCTCTAATCAAGGTTCTCACCAGTGATCTTCCTCCTTCGTAATTCCCGCAATGCCCCTCATGTATTTCCCTCATCACATACTCCATTTGAGAAAGTCTGAGGCATCTTTCTAAGGGACCACCAAACACTTTACGGTAAAGGTTCCCTTGTTTTAAACAGTAACGAGCAGCCTTTTTGCGAAGTACATGTGCTTGTCTCTTGTCATTAGGAACGGTACTGTACTGTAAAAAAGCAACAATTGCGTTCCTCCAATCCCAAGTTAAATTATTAAAATTTACCTTATCCTTATCAGGTTCGAGAACTGAATAAAATAAGTGTATAAATGAGGCATTTGCATCATTTGCCACATTAGCTGCGGATGCGAGATTGGCTAAGGAATCTGCTTCACCATTTTCATCCCTCGATATTTGTATGACCTTCCAAGTTTGGAATTGCCGTATCAATTCCCGTACCTTTTCTAAGTACTGTTGCATCCTTGCTTCCCTAGCCGTGTAAGTCCCCAACAGTTGATTAACCATGAGTTGCGAATCACTTTTGATCACCACTTGATTTATACCAAGTTCTCATGCCAACTTTAGACCTGTAATTACAGCTTCATACTCTGCTTCATTGTTAGTCATGAAATGACACTTAATAGCTTGCCTAATAGTTTCACCCGTAGGTGGTACTAATACAATTCCTAATCCTGCACCTTTTACATTAGAAGATCCATCAGCAAATAAGGTCTATGTTCCTGGATTAGCCTCATTAAGTATTTGTACTTCTTTTTCTGCTTCTAACTGCATTCCCTCGCGAAAGTTGGCCACGAAATCAGCTAATATCTGGGACTTTATTGTTGTTCTAGGTAGGTATGTGATTTCATATTCACTCAATTCTATGGCCCATTTGGCTAACCATCCTGACAATTCATGCTTATACAATATATTACGTAAAGGTATGCAGTTACCACAATAATGGGATGACATTGAAAATTTGGTCTTAACTTTCTAGATGTCATGATTAAAGCAAGTGATAGTTTTTTCAGTTGTGGATACCATGTCTCTGCATCTAATAAATATTTACTAACATAGTAGATAGGAGATTGCTTACCCTATTCTTCTCGAACCAAAACTGCGCTTACCGCAACTTCTGAAATAGAAAGGTAGATGAAAAGTCTCTCCCCAGCCTTTGGTTTTGCTAGCAAAGGTGGATTTGATAAGTAAGTCTTCAAATCTCTAAGTGCCTGTTGACACTCCTCATCCCACTCGAAATGATCCTGCTTTTTAAGGGCCGAGAAGAATTTTAAACATTTTTTCGATGAGTTAGAAATGAATCTTCCCAAAGCTGCGATTCTTCCCATCAGCCTTTGCACTTCTTTCTTGTTTGAAAGTATATCAGGGATTTTTTCAATAGCCTTAATCTATGTAGGATTCACTTCAATACCACGGTTAGAAACAAGAAAACCTAAAAACTTACCTGATGCCACACCAAATGCACATTTTTCTAGATTCAACTTCACATTATATTTTCGTAAAATTTTAAACGTGTCAGACAGGTGCGATATATGATCTTCTGAATGTTGAGTCTTAACTAACATATCATCTATATATACCTCCATGGTCTTACCTAAATGTTCTTGAAACATTTGGGTAACTAACCTCTGATACGTTGCACCTGCATTCTTAAGACCAATGGGTATTACGTTATAACAGTAAGTCCCTCTGTCTGTTATGAAAGAAGTTTTTTCCTCATCTCCTGGATCCATCTTGATTTGATTATATCCTGAACATGCATCTAAAAAATTTAATAGTTCATGCCCTGCAGTAGCATCAATTAATTGATCTATGTGCGGTAAAGGGAAAGAATCTTTTGGACAGGCTTTATTAAAGTCTGTGTAATCTACATAGTCTCGTCACTTACCGTTCTTCTTAGGAACCACAACAGTGTTAGCTAACCAGTCAGGGTATTTTACCTCACGAATTAAACCAATTTTCAGCAATTTTTGAACTTCTTCTTGAATCACCTTTTTCTTGAAAGTTCCTTGCTTTCTTTTCTTTTGCTTTATTGGAGGGTATGATGGATCTTCGTTTAGTTTATGAGTCATGACCTCCGGTGGTATCCCTGTCATGTCAGAATGGGACCAAGCAAAACAACCTACTTTAGCTTTTAAAAATTCAATTAACTTACATTATACCTCCGGGATAAGATTGGCTCCTATATACACTTTTCTCTCGGGCCAGTGTATAAATAAAACCACAGCCTCTAACTCTTCTATCATTGTTTTGATGTTCTCATTCTCCTCTAGTTCTTGAATGGTATCAGGTCTTGAATCCATACCTGTTTTTCCTTGCTCAGTTAAAGTTGACACCATGTTACCCTCATCTGAGTTCTGTAATTACTATTTTTCTCCACCCTGAATAGTTAAATCTGCAACGGAATTGATGCTCCTAGATGTTTTTTGGTTGCCTTTAATTTGACATATCCCCCATGGTGATGAAAATTTAATAACCTGATGTAAGGTTGATGGTACAACATCCATGTCATGGATCCATGGCCTCCCAAGAATCATGTTATAAGCCATTTCCATATATACGACTTGAAATTTGGTATCTTTGACAACGCCTTCTGCGAATGTAGTAAGGATTGCTTCTACTTTTGTTACAACACTAGAGTTGTCAAATCCCAACAAAGTCTACGCTTTTGGAATTAATTTATCCTCAGCTTATATCTCACGCAATACTCGTATCAAAATAATATTCACAGAACTGTCTGGATCAATCAAAACTCGTTTCACGTTAGTGTCATGTACAAGTAAAGATATTACCAGTGTGTTGTTATGTGGAGTTAAGAGACCCTCAGCATCTGCATCGTTAAATGTAATATTCTCTTCTTCCAGTACATGTCGTAACCGCTTCCCATGAGTGATTGATATCTTGGAATTTTTATTAGCTGCGGTATATGAAACACCATTGATATCTTCACCCCCACTTACAACATTGACGGTTCTTTTGGGCGATGGCGGTTTCGGAGGCTCCTATCTGTTCTTCATATATGCTTGTTTAACTTTTTCACTAAATAGCTCAGTGAGATACCCTTGCTTTAACAAATGATCAACCTCGCCCTGCAAAAATCTACAATCTGCGGTTTTATGCCCGTGGTCGTTGTGAAATTCGCACCAATGATCATGGTTTCGTCTATTTGAATTTGATCTCATCTCCCTTGTCCATCGTACCTTATCTCCCATGATTCTTAAAATAGCTACGAGCTCAGAGGTGCTTACGTTAAAATTGTAACCACCAAACCTTGCTTTTAAACTTCCATCATTGTCTCGTGGTCCACATGAGTTTCGATCATTTCCGAACCTTGATGAGGAGCCTGATTCCCTGTTTCTAAATTTGTGATTGTACCTTTGATTATCTTGACTTGACCGTGAGTCCTTTCCCACAGGTACCATGTAAGGCTTGTACCTGTTTTTACCAGATCTTTTTTCATTTTCTACACGCCTTGAACTTACTTTTTCTTCTGTTTTATGTCGTAAAATGATATCTTCTTCAATCCTCATCTTTGTACTGTATCTGTTGTAGACATCATTCCACGTTGTTGTTGGGAATTCTCGAAGGCTTTCCTTGAGTCGCCTCGTGGCTTCTGAACTCTTCTCATTCAAGTTGCTGGCGAAACCTATGGCTGCCCAGTTGTCAGGTACTCGTGGCTGTGTCATTCTTTCCCGTCGAAATCTATCTACGAACTCTCTAAGCAACTCTGAATCTCCTTGTTTGATTTTGAAGATGTCTTCCATTCTCTTTTCAACTTTTTGAGCTCCCGTGTGTGCTTTAATAAATAGATCTGCAAGCTCAGCAAACGAATTTATAGAATTTTCAGGTAACAGAGAATACCATGTTAAGGCCCCTTTAGTAAGGCTTTCACAAATTTTTTTGACCAAGACTGATTCAATCTCCTACTTAGTCAAATCATTGCCTTTGACGCCAGTTGTAAATGCAGTAATGTTGATCTCGTGGGTCTGTTTTATCATCATACTTTGGAATATCAGGCATCTTGAACTTCTTTGGAATTGGGAGGGGAGCGGCACTTGGCTTCCATGGCTGTTGAGATTATTTATCTATATCTACTCCCTTTATCACGGGTGGTACTCCGGGTATTTTTTCTATGCGTTCATTTTGCTCCTTAAGCTGTTTCTGTAATGTTAGTAATAGATTTTATAAATCAGAATTAACTGGATTACTTGGGTCTCCCTCCTGTGTTTCACTAGGGGTTCCACCGCTGCCTGAGTTAACCAGTCCAGAACGAGGATTCTTCAAAGTATTGTTGTTTGGAGTAGGTGTGGGTGGAGCAGCAGGTAATTGGCTAACAAAATCTTGTAAAGCTTTGTTAACCTGAGTAGTGATAAGTTTTTGTAAGGCATCATTCATAGTTTATTCATTCGCAAATTGACCATGTTCTTCTGTGTGAGACTCGTCAGGAGTGCCCTCACGAGATTGTCGTGGTGAGTCTTGTGGAGTTTGAACTTGATTATCATTATTTTGTGGATCTCCCTAATTTTGCTGATTAATTTGATTTCCTTGAGTGTTGTCGTTGTTGTTCGACATAGTTGATTCAACACAGAAAATCAAGTTAAGATATAATTGATTATCAGATTCCCAGTAACGGAACTAATTTGTTTAACCAAAAAATAAATTTTTGACCAAAGCTAGAATTTAGAAGAATCGGATTATTGATAATTGAAAAAGTATGTAAAGAAAGAGACTTGGGAATGATATTATCAGAAAGCAAGTAAAATAAAGTATATTCCAATAGTAACTTGTGTCTCAACTGATTACATATCTCCCCTTTTATAAATTCTTTTGGGAATGTACATTATGTCTAAATCATAATGAGGCTATTATGAGTAATTAATGACATGGAATGCTACGTTACATAATCATTATATTGAATGTGTACATTCCTTAACGGATTCAGCATTTAATATTCTTTAAATGCCATATTTTCACCCTTTTCTATAGCCAGGTTCATTCTTTCTATTGCTGAGATAAACTTAGACAAGAACGGGCGCTGATCTTCTTGTCCCGTGCCTTTTCATTTTTCCTTACTCGTGCCTGCTTTGTAATTCTCGAACCGTAGACGAGTATAATTTATTGACCATACTGCGTGTCATAACACATCACCATATATATGAATACAATTTTTCCCAATACATTCTTTTTATCAGGATTTCTCATTCGTGGTGTAAGTGTTGAAGCAGTCACGACTTCCAAAGTTTTTTTGGAAATATCTCAAGAGATAATATTGAGTTCTTCATCGAAAAAGAAAGCTGATACAACCCAGGATTCTGAAGAGGAGGAGGAACAGGATGGAGGTTCCTTGGTTAAAAGGCCGCGGGCTAGAAAACACGTCTTTTCAGATGATGAAGAGACTCCTCACCGTTCTGTTTCCATAATCGAGCATGTTGAAGCCACCTTGGTGAGCTCTGATAATGATACTCTTGCAGAAGCTCGTGACTCTGATGATCATATTTTTTCTCGTGGGTTTGATAATGAAATTTGGATTTAGCTTCTGATGAAGTACCCCTTGTCTCTTTTACCATGCCTGTCCCTGTGGCACGTTCTTTTCCAGTTGTTACTGCTACTATTGCTGCTCCGCCCCAAGCTATTATGACTTCCTCTATTGTTCCCCCTACTACTGTTCCTCGTAGTGAGGTTGGTTCTTCGAGTGGGAGTGGAGCGATGAAGCAGATTACCATTGAGGTCCCTGCCGATGGTAATCTTTTGAAAAGCCAGGTCGAGCTGACATATGGTTGAAACCTCTGATCGGTCCAGTTGAAAAATCAAAGCTCGAGAGTCATAGCTCTTTGACTTGGATGAATGATATAGTTCAACCATCATTAAAGGTATTTGCTTCTTTTTACACTTTATTCCATTATTCTTTTAAGGTTCTTAACCCTTTCTTCTTTTCTAGATCAATTTTATTGGCACAGAGATGATGAAGAGGGTTTCTCATACGGAGCAGTTAATGCATGATTATCAGATTAAAGTAGACAATTAGAAAGAACAATATGAAAGCCTTCAACTTGATATGTAAGTGTTAGAAGAAAGCAAGTGCACCTTAGAGTAGCAGTTGAAGGTTTGGATTTCAGAGTTAGCAGTTGAGAAGGCTTCCTCAAATCAAGCTAACAAGGATAAAAATCTCATCGAGACATCATTTCTTGAGAAACTCTCCAAAGCCAGTGAAGAGATTAGAGGTTGAAGGCATTGCTAAACGAGAAGAGGTTTATGCTGGTGAACTTGTTCAAACACTTACCCGAACCCAAGAAGATCTTTGTGAGTCTTCTGGTAATGTCGGATTTTTAGAAAGTTCACTTGCCCCTTTGCAATCTTCTTATGATGCTGCTTTGGCCGAGAAAGAAGAGCTTAAAAACGAGACTGACCAATGGGAGAGAGATTATGAGATTCTTGAGGACAAGACTGTTATTGAAGTGAGGTGGGCTATTTTAAACATACGCCATGATACCCTTGTGGAGGTTAGCCAAGAGGGTTTTAACTTGGATGTTGAGTTAGCCAAGATAAAGGAGACCATTGAAAAAACTCGGCAAGGCCAAAATTTTTTATTCTCTCATGGCTGATACTCCTGAGCATGTTGAAGCTGATATAGGTATGGTGAATGCCCAGCTCTTTCAAGTCAACTCGAGCCTTCTGTTGCTAATGATATCTCTTTATATTCTTCTTCTACCCCTTAGTGAAAGTTTATGAAGTGTGACTCCCTTTTTTTTCTTGGTGGAATATGGTTTTACCCCTGGTTCCATTTGGGGCTTTAGTTTTTGGAAATGATAAGTCCCCAGACATTTTCGGGGTATTTTTAAAAAAAATGTCAATTAGTTTATGGCTAAATTCACACTTAGTCTAAACTTAATATTGTGAAGTTTTTGTTTAACTTAATATTTGAGCTTCTGTTTTGCTCTTCTTCTTTTTTGCCATTATATTCAAGGTCTTGTTTGTTAATTCGTGGGTTTTTGCCTTACCTTTTTTGCATTTTTCTTTTTAAAAAATGCTCTGTTAACTTCATGGATCTTTGAATCAAATATGAATTTATAAAAGAGGGCCCTTTTACATACGACACTTAATGAAGAATACATCTCAACTTCATATAACTTTGATAAAGTTTTTATTTGAACTTTCTCAAGTTTAAATAACATCTTACATGTATTTAAATATCTTCTATCACTTTTTCGTAACTTGTTTTCCTTACAACAGATTTGCAACAAAGAAAAGAAAATCCAAGGGTTTTTTATAACCCATGGCTAAATACTGCCTTTAACCTAGACATCATAAGATTTGAAATCTATATGAAGGTTTTTCTTTATTGGCTTGTGTTATTGGCTCGTGAATACGCTCTGAACTTGATTCATTTGATGGGTAGACTTTTGGACTTGACTTGAACTTTAATTGTTTTCAGACTTCTTTGCCTTATTTATACACATGTCATATGTATATTATATAGTCCCGAGTGTTTGAGCTTTGAAGTATGAAATCTTGAGCACTTGATTCCTTCCATGCGGTCCTTTTCTTGAAAAGAAAAAATAAACGAGACTCGGAGGTACGATTTTAGATGAAGACTGTTTAACCCTTTTAAATTTCCATCAAAATAGTTGTAACCCTAGACCGCGGATTATGTTCATTCCACATGTCTTGCAGGTCGTAATTCATCATTTAGTGTGGGCTAGATTTTTGCATGTCATCTAAAATTGTTTGTAAAATTTTAATAATTTAAAAAATAAAAATGGATAATGGGGATACCTGCCCGTGGGTATTTCTTTTCCTTAGAAATAGTATCTCTTCAAATAAACAGCATTCCAATTTGAAGGTAGAATCTTTCCATCCAATGCTTCAAGCTCGTATGCTCCTTTTCCTGCGATTCCATGAATCTTATAAGGTCCTTCCCAGGTTAGACTTAACTTTCCTGCATTAGCTGCCCTCGTGGATTGGAAAACTTTCTTAAGTACGAAGTCCCCAATCTTGAAGTATCTGAGACGAGCTTTCAGGTTATAGTATCGTTCCATAACTTATTTTTGTGTTGCCATCCTTATTAATGCAGCTTCCCTCGCATCTTCAAGCAAATCCAGGTTTATTCGCATCTCTTCTTCATTTGATTCCTCGGTAGCTTGTGTATATATCGTGCTCGGTTCCCCTATCTCGACTGGAATTAAAACTTCTGCTTCTTATAAAAGTGAGAACGGGGGCAGTATAAAAGTGAGAATGGTGTTGTCCTCGTACTTGTTTTTGAAGTTTTCGATAAGCCCACAAGACCACAGGTAACATCTCTGGCCAATTGCCTTTAGATTCCTACGACCTTTTCTTCAAGTTATTGATAATGACTTTATTTGTTGATTCAGCTTGCCCATTATCCACCGGATGGTAAGGCGTTGAAGTAATCCTTTTAATTTTCCAACTTTGAAAGAATTTTGTGATTTGCGTGCCTATAAATTGTGGGCCAATATCACATACGATTTCCTTTGGTACCCTGAATCAGCATATAACATTTCGCCAAATGAAATCTTTAACCTCTTTTTCTCGTACCTGTTTAAAAGCTCCTGCTTCTACACACTAGTAAAGTAATCAGTGAGTACTAGCCAAAATCTTACCTTGCCTTTGGCTTGCGGTAGTGGACCCACGATATCCATCTCCCATTTCATAAAAGGTCACGGTGCAATGACCAGATGTAATAATTCAGCAGGTCTATGCATGTTGTTACCGTATCTTTGGCACTTGTCACATTTAGCCACAATTTTTTTTGTGTATTCTTCTATTTTTGACCAATAATAGCTGGCTCTAATCATGGTTTTTACTAAAGTTCTTCCTCCCGCATGATTTTCACAATGTCCCTCATGTATTTCTCTTATCACATACTCTATTTGAGAAGGCCCGAGGCATCATGCTAGAGGACCACCGAATATTTTACGATAAAGATTGCCTTGCTTTAAACAGTATAAAGCAGTTTTTTTGTGAAGTGCTTGAGCCTTTTTCTTGTCTTTAGGTAAAATTCCATACTGCAAAAAAGTGACAATCTCGTTCCTCCAATCCCAAGTTAAATTATTGAAATTTACCTCGTTTTTGTCTTGATCAAGTACTGAATGAAATAAATGAAACAGAAGCATTTTCGTCATTTGTTACTTCTGCAGCAGATGCAAGATTAGTTAGTGCATCTGCCTCGACATTTTCCTCTCTTGGTATCTGCACGACTTTCCAGGTTTGGAATTCCCTAACTAGATCACGTTCCTTTTCTAGGGATTGTTGTATTCTTGCCTCCCTGGCTGTATAAGTCCCAGCATTTGATTATCCACGAGCTGTGAATCGCTTTTGATTACCACCTGTTCTATGCCAAGCTCTCGTGCCAGTTCTAAACCTACAATCACAGCTTCACACTCTGCCTCATTTTTAGTAATAGAGTGACATTTTATGGCTTGTCGTATGGTTTTTTTCGTAGGTGGTACCAAAACAATACCTAGACCTGCACCTTTTACATTCGATGAACCATCAGTAAATAAGGTCTAAGTTCCCGGGTTAGACCCATTGAATACCTGTAGTTCTTTTTCTATTCTAGTTGCATCCCTTGACTAAAATCGGCCACAAAATCTGCTAACACCTACGACTTTATTGCAGTTCTAGGTTGATATGTAATATTGTATTCACTTAGTTCTATGGCCCACTTGGCTAATCTACCTGATAACTCTTGTTTAAGTAATATATTATGTAGGGGGTAAGAAGTTACTACAGAGATGGGATGGCATTGAAAATAAGGTCTTAATTTCCTAGATGCCATAATTAATGCAAGTACAAGTTTTTCTAGATGAGGATACCGAGTCTCAGCATCTAATAATAACTTACTAACATAATAAATTGGAGACTGTTTACCTTGGTCTTCACGAACTAAAACAGCACTCACTGCTACTTCTGAAACAACAAGGTAGATGAGTAGTTTCTCCCCATCTTTTGGTTTTGCAAGCAACGGTGAATTTGACAAATATACTTTCAGATTTTTAAGCGCTTGTTAACATTCCTCATACTATTCGAATTAATCCTGCTTTTTTAAGGCTGAAAGTACCTGAAGCATTTTTCTGATGATTTGGAAATAAATCTTCCTAAAGCTATTATTCTTCCTGTTAGTATATGTACTTCTTTTTTACTTGTCAGTGTATCAGGCATGTCCTCAATAGCTTTAATATGTCTGGGATTTACTTCCATGCCACGGTTAGAAACAAGAAATTCTAATAACTTACCTAACAAAACTCCAAATGCACACTTCTTAGGATTTAATTTCATGTTATATTTATGAAGAATCTGAAATGTATCAGACGAGTGTGAATGTGATCCCCTACTTGTTGTGACTTGACAAGTATATCATCTATATAGACCTCCATAGTTTTCCCTAGATGTTCTTGAAACATTTTGGTCACCAACCTTTGAAATGTGGCCCCAGCATTCTTGCGACCGAATGGCATTACTTTGTAACAGTAAGTCCCTTTGTCTGTTATAAATAAAGTTTTTTCCTCATCTATAGGATCCATTTTTATCTGTTTATATCCTGAATATGTATCTAAAAAACTTAATGATTCGCGTCCTACAGTTGCATCAATTAGTTGATGTGTATGTGGTAATGGAAAAGAATCCTTAGGACAAGTTTTATTTAGGTCAGTATAATCTACACAAACTCGCCACTTACCATTCTTTTTTAGGTACTACTACAGTATTAGCTAACCAGTTTGGATACTTTACCTCGCGGATGGAGCCAATTTTTAAAAGTTTTTGTACCTCATCTTGAATCACTTGATTTTTGAAAGATCATTGCTTTCTTTTCTTTTGTTTGACAAGTGGATATGATGGATCTTCATTTAACTTGTGGGTCATCACTTTTGGGGCTATTCCTGTCATATCAGAATGGGACTAGGCAAAACAATCCACGTTAGTTTTCAAAAGTTCAATCAACTTACCTTTCATTTCTTGGCTGAGGTTGGCCCCAAGGTAGATTTTCCTTTCAGGCCAGGATGAAAATAGTACTACATCTTCCAATTCCTCAATCGTCGTATTGATGTTTTAATTTTCCTCTCGCTCTTGGATGGTATTGGGCCTCGAGTCTACATCTATTCGCCCGTGCTCAGTTGAGGCTTGTGTTGCAGCATCCTCAACTGAATTCTGTGATTGCTATTTTTCTTCGTTTTTATGCTTGAATCCGTTGCGAAATTAATGCTTCTAGCCACTTACTGGTCACCACAGATTTGTCGTATTCCCCATTGTGAAGGGAATTACTAACTTGATACAGGGTAGATGGAACAACATTCATATCGTGAATCCATGGTCTACCGAGAATCATATTGTAAGCCATATCCATTTCTATCACTTGAAATTTGGTGTCTTTGACTACTCATTCAACAAATGTGGTGAGTGTTATCTCACATTTTGTTACAATGCTCGAGTTGTCAAAATCGGATAATGTTTGAGCCTTGGGTATCAACTTATCATCAACTTGCATCTCATTTACCACTCTTAATAGAATGATATTCACGGAACTACCTGGATCAATCAAAACTCGTTTTACATTAGTATCATGTACAAGTAAAGAAATTGCCAGTGCATCATTATGTGGGGTAAGCATGCCATCTGCGTCTACATCATCAAATGTAATATTATCTTCTTCCACAACTTGTCAAACTTGCTTCCCATGTGTAACCGTTATTTTTTACACCTTCCTTGCTGTTGTTACGCCATTAATCTCTTCTCCCCCACTTATGACATTAACCATCCTTTTTGGTGACGGGGTTTTGGAGGCTCCTGTCGGTTTTTCATATATGCTTTCTTTCCTTTTTCACTAAATAATTCAGTTAAACACCCTTGTTTCAATAAATGTTCTACTTCACCTTGCAGCAATCTGCAGTCCGCCGTTTTGTGACCATGATCATGGTGAAACTCGCACCAAAATCGGGATTTTGCCTGTTTGGATTTGATCTCAATTATTTTGGCCAGCATACCTTGTCACCCATGCTCCTTAAAACAGCCACCAATTCGGACGTGCTTACATTAAAGTTGTAACCGTCGCTCTTCGTCTTAGAGCTTCTGTCATCATCACACATCTCTCGTATGTTTCATTCTTTCCCCAAACCTTGATGATGAACCCGACTCCCTATCTCTTGATCTATGATCGTATCCGGGTTTATCCTGTTTTGATCGTGAGTCTCTTCTTGCTGGTCCCATGTAAGGTTCGTACTTGTTTTTACCAGAACTTTTTTCAGTTTCAGCTCGCCTTGAACTTACCTTTTCATCCCTTTGAGATTGAATGATAGTATCCTCTTCTATCCGTAGCTTCATGTTGTATCTGTTATAAACATCATTCCAAGTTGTAGCTGGAAATTCTCGTAGGCTTTCCTTGAGACTCCTCGTGGCTTCTGAACTTTTTTCGTTTAGATTGCTGGCAAATGCCATAGCTTCCCAGTTATCTGGTACACGTGGCAACATCATCCTTTCACGCTGGAACATGTCTACGAACTCCCTGAGAAGCTCCGTATCTCCTTACTTTATTTTAAAAATGTCCTCCATTCTTTTCTCAACTTGTTGAGCTCCCGAGTGTGCTTTGATGAATGAATCTGCAAGTTAAGCAAAAGAATCTATAGAATTTTTGGGTAAAAGAGAGTACCATGTTAGTGCTCCCTTAGTGAGTGTTTCTCCGAATATTTGGACCAAAACTGATTCAATTTCCTGCTAGGTCAAGTCGTTTCCTGATGATAGGTTATAATTACGTATTTTAGTCACTTTTACACTCAAATTTACTGCACTTTAGTTGAGTTTGCGCTTTAATCGCTAGTGTTTTGCACTAACGGTGTATTTTATGCCTTGTAGGAGTGATTCCGGGCTATATAGATGTTATGGAATGAATTCAAGTGATTTAGAGCTTTAAAGTCTGAGAAAATCCCAAGGAAGTAAGCCGGGATCATATTCGGGGATCAATGAATGATAGAGCAACAAAATGAAGAATCGAGTAAGCATATTACGTACTGTCTAGTAAAATGTATATAACGTTTCGCTCAGAACTCCATTTAGGCTCCACATTATATGGTTGGAAAGATAACCCAAAGGACTACAATTGTTATGTTCTATGTTTTTGCATATTCTAAATGGAACAGGGTAAAAAATGCGGTTGAAACTGAAACTAAGGACCTGACACGGACTGAAACAGTAGCCTTGCAATGTACCGCGCCCGTGGTATCTGGACCTGAAAAATTTGTCCTTTTTCACGTAGAAGAATGTATAATTATTTGGGCCCGACCCTAATTGGTATATATACATGAAAAAATGATATTTTAAGGGAGGAGACCAATTTTTAACAGAGATTCGACCTAAGGAGGCAGAGACACAATAGGAGCAAGGCGAGAATTCTTCTACGAGTTTTTCCTTCCTCTTCCTATTTTTCATTGTTGGTTATGACTTTTCGTATTGTAGTTTTACATAATATTATGAATAGCTAATTTTTTATCTAGAATTTTGATGGAACCTTTTGTAGGATAAATTCTTGTTATGTTTTGTATAATTGAGTCATAGTATTTTCTTTATTTGTTCAACTATATTACTTTTGTGGTTGATTAAAGGGCCCTCAATTAGCTATGCCTACTAAGTATGTATTACTCAGGAGAGAGTGCATGTTTAGGTAGTTATTGAACAACATCACTCCCGACGTATGTGAGGAATCAATAACCAAGGGTTTAAAGGTGGGATTAGGGATAACGAAACCTTGGGTGCGATCTATGTGAGCTGTAATTAAAGCCAGCTAGTGTAACTCGGGAGAGTGCGTCTAGTAAATTGTGGTAATTACTCGGGAGAGAGTTATGACAGTCAGAGCGCTCATGATTGGTAAAGAATATGTAGGCGAATTTATAGAAAACGTAGCAGGAAGGATTTCGACAATCAGGGAAATCATAACTCTAGACCTCCTTAATCTTGGCTCCAATCCTTATCCTTGTTAATTAATAGTTTATGGCTTTCTAGATTTGTTAGTTAATTAGAAAATTATTTGGACTTGTATTTCTTAGCAATATCGAACAATATAGCTAAGGCTTAGTTCTCTGTAGGATTCGACTCCGGACTTATAAACCGGATTACATTTGCAGCGACCACTTAGTCCTTTTTATAAGTCATAGTTGGACGTGATTACACCGATTGTAAATGCAGTTACGTGATCCCGTGGATCAGTTGTACTATCGTATTTTGGAATATTGGGCATCTTTTCTTCGAAATTGGTAAAGGAGCAGCACTTAGCTTCCAAGGTTGTTGTGAGTATCTGTCCATATCTATCCCCTTGATTACATGTGGTACTCCAGGTATTTGCTCTATGCGACCGCTTTGTTCCTTGAGTTGTTTCTGCAAAGTTAGTACTAAAATTTGTAAATCAGAATTAATTGGTTACCTGACCCTCCGTCATGAGATTCGCTAGGAGTTCCTCTACTGCCCGAGTTAACGAGTCCTGAGCGAGGATTTTCTAAGGTGATATTGTTTGGAGTTGATATTGGTGGCACAACTGGTAACTGGTTAGCGAAAGCCTCAAGAGCCTTGCTGACCTGTTGAGCGATTAACTTTTGCAAAGCTTCATTGATAGCCTCATCATTTTCAAACTGATCATTTGCTTTTGATTGAGATCCATCAGGAGTTCCTTCTCAAGATTGTCGAGGAGAATTTCGTGGGGAAGGGATCGGGGTTCCATCACCTTGCTAATTCTCCTGGAGTTGACGGTCTCCTTGATTGTTGTGATTGACATTTGACATGATTGATTTGACAAAAAGGTTATATTAGGAAGTAATAGATTATCAGATTCCCGGTAACATAATCAATTTGTTTAACAAAAAATAGGAATTTCGATTAAAACTTATTTTGTAGAAGAACTCGGGTTACTGATAATCAAACAGAAATAGGAACAATCGATATGAATAATAGCTGAATAAAAAGCAAAGTAAATCTGAATATTCCAATAGTATTTCGTGCCCTTCCAAATGTTCATTCCTCACCTTTTATAGTTATTTCTAAGTAATACGTTTCTCTCCCTTCATAATGGAGTTATTATGGACAATTAATGATATTTAATGTAACGTTATAATTGGCAATTGTAACTGTTTTAATACAGATTCTATAACGTTTTTCGTAATTAGTGTCTATTAATTACCAATAATACGTATTTATACTCTTTTGCTGTTTAGGTTCATTCTTCTGATGCTTTTTCAATTTATCAAGAGGTTCGAGCATCCATTCCTTCTGATTTCTTTGGATCTTTGTCCGTACCTGTTAAAACTCGTGCATCTTCAACTATTCTTCGCCAACTGTCATTCATTTACTGATTCACGTGTCATAACATGTCAACACATAATTAATTCGATATATTACCTAGATTTTTTCCAATACAAATATAATATTGCGTTATAGGTAGAGAAGTAATTTTTTTTTAAAACTGTAGAAACGTGATTCAAGCCAAAAAAAAATTATCATTTAGATTTGGGACTCGTAATTAAAATTGCGACCTTTAGACTAATAAAATTACCGAGGTGTCATTTCAATTTGATAAGCCCCTATGTGACATTCTCCAATTTGAGAGGTTCACAAAAGTTCCATTAATGCCTTATCTGGCTTTCTTTTTTCTTTTTCAATTGACACAAATCGAACTGTTTGTCCAATGTCCACACTATAATTCCCTAACACATTTAACCTTTAAAGTCCTTAGTTTTAATTAAAAAACAAAAAAAATTCTTCGACCGTTTCAATTTACATTACGTTCCTCAATCCTTCTACTCGAATGAAACTCAAACATTAAGCTTTCCGAGGCCTAAATCTTGCGAGAAATTTAAAAATAGCCAGATTTACGACTGGTCGTTGAAAAATAGCCAAGTTTCAAAAGTCATCGAAATTTAGCCACTTTAAATCTGAGCGAAAACACTGTTCAAAATCCGAAAAAATACGCCCGCAAATTTTACGGGAGTTCCAGCATAAGTATGCTTGAACTCCCGTAAATTTTACGAGAGTTCCAGGATAAATATGCTGGAACTCCCGCAAATTTTACGGGAGTTAAAGCATAATTATGCTGGAACTCCCGCAAATTTTACGGGAGTCCAGCAAGTATAATTGTCCAGTATAATATACTGGAGTTTGGAGCACTCGTGATCCAGTCTCCCGCAAATTTTATAGGAATTAGCAAAGTATACCGGTCCAGCATAATATGCTGAAGTTCGTAAACAAATGCACCAGAACTCCCGTATATTATAATGGACTGGTCCCTATTGCAGCAAAATAGTGGCTATTTTTCATTGACTTGGTAAACGCTGGCTATTTTTTATTGACTAGTGTGAAAACTGGCTATACCCATGATATTTTAACCTAAATCTTTCTACTTTAGTTTAGGGCTTTTTTTACTTTTAACTCGCGCTAGAAACTATTATATTTAGTAGCAGAAAAAAGCATATAATATTTATATAATTTTGTATTTCCATTTTTCTGACTATTATTTTAATAGCGGTTAACAATATCATTTTCTCATATTTTAGGTAGATCTTCTTGGCACTTCTTTTTTATTAGTATATTGGTAACTCTCTAAGACATGTTTTAGGAGCATATCTCAAGGTTAGTAGCTTAGAATTTCGTGGGATTTAGAATCCATGGTTGTCCATATAATCTCCACTAATTAAATCTTTTTCTTAATTATGAAACATGTCTCTTTACGATCATAAGAGATGGCTAAAATTTGCATACATATTATCCTCCCCAAATCTTATTTATAGAATTACACTGAATTTGTTGTTGTTGTTTGTTGACTCATGAAAGAGGGAGCAGTGAAACAAGTGAAATGAAATTGCTTTTGATTTAAGCATATCTTTAGCAGAAAGCCACTATAATATGCCGTTTCTAGCAGCGTACTGACTAATTAACTTAAGAATCTTTTACAAATGACGTACACATAATCTAATTTACTAGATTCTTTTATTACAATCAGATTTGTGGTATAAATAAGCTTCCCTATATATTGTACCTAGTGGCGTAAAGCAACAGCGGAGCCACATGCACCCAAGGGGTGTCAACCGACACCTCTTCGTCGGAAAATTACACTGTTTAGTTCGGTAATTTTTTTAAAAATATATATATATATATATATACACTATATAATGATACTCCTCGACTTCTTGGTGAGTTTGTTTTTTTATATTTTGACTCCCCTTAATAAAAATCCTGGTTCTGCCACTGGCGTAAAGGATTGACAGGGAAGGGACAAGGCAGAATCAAAAACCTCTAAGTGAGAGAAAAAGGCGAAATACATAAATAGCCCCTCCAAGTTGTCCACAACGGTTATTTGAACACCTCAACTGACCTATTTATTAATTAGACACCACAAATTATTTTCAGTGTATCTTTTTAACCCCTCAAAGTGACATGGCAAAATGTGTGCACTACCCCTCAAGAAGCTTTCAAAATTGTGTTTATTTCTTTTCTTTTTTTAATTTAACTGGTGGATCCCAATTTTCCTCACTCTTTCTTCTCCAAAATTTTCTTCCACTATTCACTGCACCTTAACCTACTATTCTCAACACCACAACTTTATCATGATAGTGAATGTGCAAAATGGTAGAAGCCATTAAAAATCCAGGCGCGTAGAAGCCATTGAAAATAGTAGAAGTTATTCATTGCACAAGTTTTTTTCATCCATTCCTCTTCAGACCCGACCTCATCAGCCCACTAAAATTCTTGATAGATACAAACTCAGAGGTGACAAATTCACCAGTTTCATTCTTGCTCTTGCTAAATTTCTCATAAGTTGGGAATTTAAAGTTAAAACAAAACTCAGTCTCCAAATTATCATTCTTATTTGAATTCGCATACTCAAACAACTTCCTCAAAAGCTTTGAACTTGGGTTTTAATTCTTTCTCATACTTAACACTGTCAGATTCTTTTTGGTCTTCTTCTTCAGGCAGAACGTCAAAAAAATCTAAATTGTCATTTAAAGGAGCGTGAGCCCTTCTTAATCTATAATTCAAAAAAAATAGGAAACTTTTAAAAAACAATATACCCCAGAAATTCAAAATTTTGCAGCAACATGGACGATAAACAAGAAGTTCATGATTGTCGTCGGCGGTCATGGCTGTTTCGGCGTCCATGACTATTGCCGGCGTCAGTAGCTGTTTGAAAACGATTGAAGGCACTTCGAAGAGGAAAGGGTCGTTTGGACAGAAGCAGGGGCGCCTTGGAGAGGAGGTTGGACGACTAGAATTCTCAGGAGGATTAGGATTTGCTCTTGGTTGAAGAAGAAGAAGAGGGGGCGGCTGGGAGTTAGGAGGATTAGGGTTTGCTCTTGGTTGAAGAAGAAGAAGATGGGGCGGCTGGGAGCGGTCTAGGTCTCTAGGGTTTATTTATTATTATTGCTTTATTTTTTTGTTTTGTTTTAGAATAGGTGGCAAATTTTTTAATTAAAATTACACATGGCATTTTCTCATTCGTTCGTTTGATATGAATCCGCGAGTGTATTTCACGCGAGGTAGGTTGATAAGGTCGGGTGTTCAATTGACCTACTTTATTGAAGGCTTGAAGTGGCCAATTGAAAATGGGGTCAGTTGAGGTGTCTGACTGACCGTTGAGAACAACTTGAAGGGGTTGTTTATGTATTTCGCCGAGAGAAAAACAATACTGATATCAAATAAAACATGACATGACATCCCACCAGCATTTCAAACCAATTACCAAACCTACTCTAATAAATTAAGCATTTAGAGTATGTTCTCAAAATAAGAAAAGAAACGCTACATCAATCTCTTACCATTGTCATCTTCAGCCATTGCTTCTTTAACATCAAGAGTAAAACTATATTCCTGATCACAGGCCAGAAAATAAGAGTCGCACACAAAATAGAGTGTGTAGGTCCTTGTTCCAGCTTCGGCAGGCGCAGCAAACTCCAGCTTGACACTACACTTCCTTTGGAGGGACGTAACTCTCTTAATGGCCAGTAATTGGTTGCTCTTTGTATCGCCAACAACAAGCCACCATCCTTCTTCCTTGGCTTTAGGATATCTGGGTGCAAAAACAGGCCCAACCTCTGTTCTACCCTTAATATCTCGCTCAAGGGTAACCTGCACACTTACATTATCTCCAGCCCTCACATTATCACTCTCCAGCACATCATATGTCAAATCAATGTCTGGAAACTGATTACAGAAATGTTCAATATCCATAAGCTCTAAGTCCGACATTTGAAAGAGCTCACGCTTCTCGTCAACTTTCATCTTCACGAAATCAAACACTGTCTCTATACTCTTTCCTGGATTTTCTAGGCACTTGCTAGCCAATTCCTCTGTGAAGTGTGGAACCTGGAGAAGCGCAGAATCACGTTCCCACATTCCCTGTGTCACCATCTGGCTTACCTCCATTGCTAGAATTGCTAGACTAAACCATCCATTGCTGGAAATAACATAAACCATTGCTTGAAGCAGCCTAGTAGCAGAAACAAGCACCTCTTGCTGGTCAGAAACAAGATTGCCACCCACCACTTGCCTAGAGAAATGGGCTTGCAAAAGAGCATTAGCCTTCATGTGAGGATCTGTGTATATCGGATTCTCAAAAGAGAAACGCTGGTGATGAATCAACCTTCTTATCAACTCCTCCTCACCTGGTCGTATAGGCAACTGTTCATATTCCGAAGCTGAAGCCAATATTTCCAGCAAGCCCTTCAACTTCGTTTTGGAGGTCAAAGAAGAGTTAAAACGCTCTATTGTCGTGTAACTGATATAATAATATGACGCTATCATGCCAAGATTCAAAGGTGAAAGCAAAAATTCATCTTCAACGGCGACACATTTGCTTGCCTCCAAGTCACTGATAGCATTCTCCACCAGCTGCGAAAGGTGGTCAGAGAGATGCCTGTGACTGACACCCAGCAGATTGTAGTAATTTGGATTCTGTGTCAGTCTTCTGTACATGAAGGTCCATGTTAGGTAATTCACAGCATCCTGCTTGTTCTGAATAACTCCAGTAACCACCTCAGCATTCAAATTGTCATGGAGATAGTGCTGCAGATGGCTTTCAACGGGGAATGCTTCATACAAGAACTTCTTATAGTAGTTCTTCCGTGGTGCATGGCAGAGGATGATACACTTCCCGGAGCTATCTACAAGAGGACGACTAGCACGACCCATCATCTGCAACAAATCAGTAACTGGATAATCAGTGTACTGTGCATTTTCCCTACCATCATAGTACTGAGTTCCCATGACCACCACCAAATGTGCAGATACTGCTACTCCCCAACACATTGTACTGTTCACTACACACACTTGAATCCATCCAGTTTCAAACAACGTCTTCACTATATCCTGATCATTGCCACTCAATCCCTCATGCAAGTAGCCCACGCCATATTTGAGTGTCTCCTTCAGCATAGATTCATTGATCCTGTTGACAAAAGGCTCCCACTCTTCTGCAGATCGTAGCAGAAACATATGCGTGTCTTCGCTGTCCATGCTTGAATAAGTCATCAGATCTAGGGCAGTCAAGCGTGCATGCTTCCTCGTAGGGACATACACGATTGCAGGTTTTCCTTTCCTTGCATGTCGGACTATTGCAGTATATGTGGGCTTTGTCATGGCTTGCGTCCTAGCTTCAAAGTTAGCAATATCAACACCCTGAATGTGTATTTCCAGTGGCACAGGCCTGACAGTAGGAGGAAAGTTGAAGAGCCCATCAGATGTAGCCCCAATCCATTCTCCCAAATCCTTGGCATTAGCTAGGGAAGTTGACAAAGCGACGATCCGGATCTTGTTCTCAACCTGGCTTGAGATATATCTCATCCGAGAGACAATTACCTCCAGGATTGGGCCACCTTGACCACCAATCAGGTGCAACTCATCGATTATGAAAAGACTGACTTGCTGAACATACTTACGCTGTTTCCAACGACGAGATAAAGCATCCCATTTCTCAGGCGTGCTGATAATTAATTGACCCTTCTCCAACAGCTTCAGATCACTGGCTGTCTCCCCAGTTAATTCAACAACTCTCATTCCCAGAGAGTCTCCAAATTTCTTCTTCCAATCACTGAATCGCTCCTTGGCAAGAGCCTCTAGTGGAGCTATATACACAGCACGCATGGCACTATCAGGTCCCTTCTGATGATTCCTCAATATGGCAAATTCAGCACAAATGGTCTTCCCACTACCAGTTGGAGCTGCAACCAAGACATTGTCATCTGAACTGTACAACACTGTGAAAACCTGAGTCTGAACCGGATTGAAATGCTTAAAATCTTGACAAAGTGCTTCATATGCTGGATTCCTCAATGCAGTTATTGGCAGAGGTTGTAAGTCTAGCAACTCGGTGGGAGGAGGATATTTCTCAGGCAAAATCAGGTGTCGGAAAGAGACTGGCAAAACAGTTTCGGACCCTAGCCATCTGTCTGAGACAACGCGAATGAAATATTGAGGGGGCAATGGCTCATATATCGGGACTATGAAGTTCAAAGTATGGTCTTCATCAATATACTGCTTCTTCAGCATGAAATATTCATAGTGAAGAATATATTCTCCATCATCATCTTCAGCAACCACCCAGAAAGGTTCTACAAAACCATGAACCTTGTCGTCCCATTGGAAATCTGGTGTAATAGTCAATTCTACCCTCAAAACTGACCGGGTAATTGGTTGAACATGTGCTGTGAGGTTCAGCTTTGGGAATTGATGAATAAACTCGAGTAACGTCCTTCCCATCTTCGGGGACCGAATAAGCTCTCCCAATTCTTGTGATGAAAGATCATAATAACGCTCCCAAGCCAAATCTTTCTTCTCCAACTTCATCAAGATCTCATTTGGTATGCCATGGAATTGGCGAAGTGGTGTCTGTACACTCCACATCCTCTTGCTTATCATTTTGCACCATTTCAAGGCCTTCTCAGCTAACTGAGCCCATCCTCTTTTCAGAACTATCTCAAAAAGAGCTTGCATGAGACGTGCAGCACTCTGAGTTATATAAACCATGTCCGATGACAAAGACAACCCTTCAAGCTTCAGCTGCGAAATATATGCCTGCAGTAGAACATTGATCTTGGCACTGGGCTCCTCAAGACTCTCTCTGATCGGAATGGGAACACGATCCAGAAGCTTTGCCAATTCCATCTTCTCATCTTGCCTTACCATTGCATACTTGAACTCCTCACTGAGAGAGAAGAGTCTACAAAGATCAATATCACCCATCGTCGGTTTCAAGTGCTCATTGTATGTGGAAATTGTCCCATGAGTTATGTAGTAATAGCTAGCAATGCGACCCAAGTCGGTCACCTGAAAATATCCACTTTTTCTATCATACTTAATCAGGTTGTTTTTGTCCAGTAATGTAGCTGCAGAATGAATCAAGTCAGCACACCTTTCCTCCAAAGCAAAGTCAGTTTTGAGACCATAAAGAGTGGGATTTCGTACCATTCGAACACAGAGGTAAGTATAGAGGAGCCACTTGCATGCCTCTTTGGCATTCTGCACCGTCCCAAGGACAATCTCTGCGTTCAATTGATCAGGCAACTTAGATATAAATTGACTTTCAATAGGAAGCTGCTGATTCATTAAAGAAAGGTAATATTGCAATTGAGTGCGTCCAGTTATGATGATTCCTTTACCATAAGTGTCATATTGAGGCCTTCCCGCACGGCCAAGCATCTGCATAACATCAAGGGGACTGAGTTCAGTCCAGGCTCCTTTTTCAGGATTGTATATCTGAGTGCCCTTTATAATGACAGTATGTGCAGGTAAATTGACACCCCAAGCTAAGGTTGCTGTTGAAACCAAAACTTGCACATGGCCAGCAGCAAAAAGCTCCTCCACAAGTTGCCGATCAGTTCTAGCCAACCCCGCATGGTGAATCGCAAAACCATATGGTAGAACATCTTTGAGGTCATTGCTCTTGATAAGCTCAGTTTGAGACTGTAGAATTTCCCGAGTTAAACTATCCTCCTTCAAAAACTTACTAAGGGTGTCATTAGCAAGTGCAGTATCCCGTATTGCCCGAGCTGTTTTAGCTGTTTCCTTCCTTGAATGGACAAAAATAAGCACTTGATGTTTTCCTGCAACACTAATCACCTTCTCATAGCAAACATCATTCATCAACTGGAATCTCTGCAGTGGCTTCTTAACAGTAATACCAATATACTGTTGAGCCAACGGTACAGGTCTATAGCTATTGTCAAAATGAAAGAGTCCTTTGTTCCGATCAACTTGCAAAAACACAGCCACGTCCTCATAATTTGGAAGAGTTGCTGATAATCCAACAAGCCGAATATGCTCTTTTGTGGTTTCAATCTGTCTAACAGTTCTCGCAATGATACTCTCCAAGACAGGCCCTCGATTATCATGAAGGAGATGTATCTCATCAATAATAAGAAGTTTAACAAGCTGTATATACGTGCGATTGCCTGACTTTCTTGTTATAATATCCCACTTCTCTGGGGTAGTCACAATAATTTGAGTCTCTTCAATCTGTTGACGAGTTAATGTTTGATCACCGCTCAACTCTTTCACCTTGACACCATATTGTTCCAACCGCTTGGAGAGATTACCAACCACTTCCGCAACAAGGGCTTTCATGGGTGCCACATATACAATCTTATAATTGTTGTGGTTGAATGATCCATCTTCGTTGCGGTTTAGTGCAATTTGCTGAAGTATAGCAAACATAGCTACATTGGTCTTCCCAGCACCAGTCGGAGCACAGAGCAAAATGTTCTCTGGGGTAAAGAGGGCAGTTTCATATACTTTACTCTGCACCTTGTTCAAATGGGTCATCCCGCTAAACGCCGGTTGAGCCCACTCTGGAATGGACGATATCTTCACAAGCTCTTGGCCAGGGGCTAGTGGCTTCGACTTCAGTGCTGGTACATGAACTTCCTCATACCCCTTCTTATGAATCCTATAAGACCCCACTGGAAGCTCTAATGTTTTATTTGCCATCAATAAACCACCTTGATGAAATGCAAGGCTGTCAAGATCAAGCAACTCACCCTGCCCACCATTATCAACATCTCTATTTACAAGTGACTTACTATCGCAGTTACCATCAACACCACCAGTCTCATCTTTAAGATGCCGAGCCTCTTCCCTAATGTTTTTTTCCAAATTCTTCTGCCTCTCTTTTGCTGTAGCCCTAGTGGCGCGCAACTGCTCTAATATGGCGGCATGATCTTGCCCCAAAGCCAACATCTCTTCTTCAATTCTCTTCCTTTTCTCTTGGTCTTCAGCCCTTGAAAGACGGGTACACCATACTACCTTACGCCGGTTCTGTAGGAGATATTTGATGAGACTGAACTTATCAAATTGGAGATGCACCACTAGCTTGGTTTCTACTTGGCGATCATCATCCCCTTCAGCAAGAATTTTAAGAACTTCTTCAGCAAGCTTTTGGCTCTGTTGCGGATCCATCTGCCTCTCATGATAAGCTTGAGAAATCTTTCTTTGAAGCCAATAAGCATCTATGTCTTGAACATTCAAAGCCATTCCTTGATCCGCCTCCTGCATCTCATCTTCATCAATGCCACTGCCCATTTGCATAGTGCCAGAACCATTGGCTTCTGGCACAGCATCCTCCTCCTCTTCATCATCAATCTCGCTTTCTTCATCTTCTTCTTCGTCTTCATTCTCCTCAAACTCAACTGCTACACCAATAACATCATAATCAAGAGTTTCATCGCCATCATCGCGACCATCTAATTGGTAGTCAGTGATGAGTCGCCCAATCCACACCAACTTATCAAACACCTGGTCCGAAATAGGGTTTAACAGCTTTTCAATTTCCAATTTCTTTTCAGGGTTTTTAGAGTTGCCGTCTTTTAACACGGCCAATATCTCATCAGCAGCCCCACTCACAACACTAAAGGGCTGTCCACCAATTTGCTGCTGAATAAGGCTGAGCATGGCTTCATAAACAGCCCTAGTTTCCATAGTTTTAGGCTGGTAAACTCCACCTTCCTCATCAGTTAAATTAAGAACACTTTCTTCCTGAAGAAGTCGTCGTCTTTTGGGCTCAGAGGCAAGTGTGTCCCATTGCCGCTCCTTTTTCTTCCTATCCTTCTCAGATGGTCTACCTATGTAAGCTCGATCACCAAATGTTTTGGGGTCTATTCTGCCATAAAGAGACTCAGGTTCACCGGTCGGCTCATGAGTATTACTATGACGACGAGAATCGGTGGTTAGAGTAAGATTTGAGTTTGCTCGGTATTCATACTGTTTCATACGTGCATGTGCCTCTGCACCACCACCCGAATCGGCCATCTGAAAAAAAAAAATCAAGTACGACGGAGAAATTCTAAAGTGTGCTTTGCCGCAAGGGAAAGCAATATACGATGAAGCAGACGATAACAGATCCTATATATACAGTTCACAGCCCGGGGTTGGACTAGAAAAGTTCAATTTTGGATGGAAAAATTATGAGTTTTACCACCTGAAAACCGCCTAGCTATGCGTACTGTATCCCAATTGGGATTGAATTTTAAAAAGTGTACAGTAGTTTTTTTATATGTTGGTCAAATATATATAAACATACCAAACTGTTTTTTCTTATGGAATAATATAATATAAAGTAAAATAAGAAAATTTAGAGAGAGATAATTAATAAACTTTTCTTGATAATTTAATACAAATAAGTAGAAAAGTCTCTATTTATAAAAAAAATTGGTTACTAATCTTGGTGGCCAAGTAACAAATATTGGTGTGACCAAGTAACTAGACTAGGTCATGACTAACTAATTTACTTCCATATAATTTTATAATACATGAAATTCAGTTTTCATATTACTAGTCCTAGGGTAAGCGCGTTGCGCGTGTACCCTATATGGATGAGTATAATTTTTTTTTAAATTATACGAATATTATTAATCAATGCGTTTGAGTTATTAAATATTATTAAAATAAGATAGATAGATAGGTAGATATATTCATGTACATTTTATAGTTATTGAAAAAATAATATACATATAGTTGTTGTTGTTATTATTATTATTATTATTATTATTGTTGTTGTTGTTGTTGTTGTTGTTGTTGTTATTGTTATTAAACAAAAATCTAATGTGATTTGATTTTATTCCTTTTTATTTAAAAAGTATACCTTTCAACTTGTGAATTTGAATTAAGGGTGTTTAACGGGCGGGTTGGGACGGGATATACACAAAAAACAACAGCTCGTTCGGTTAGCCGGCGGGCTATTAACGGGTTGTATTTTTGCGGGTTTTTGTGGACCCGTACGGGTTTGGGCTTAACGGGCTCGGGCGGGCTATGCTAAAAAAAAATTTAATTAAATTTTGCTAGCAACGGTACACAAACTTTAAAAAAAATAAAAAAAAATAAATAAATTAGCCCATTAACGGGCTGAACCGGGCTGTAGCCCGTTAACGGGTTAGCGGGCTTGCGGGTTCTGGTGCACCGGTATCCAAAATGTGTTCGTCTAGAACCCGCTCCCCCGTCCAATCCGTTCCAATCCGCCCTATATGCTACAATAGCGGGCTGAGAACGGTCAGCCCGGCCTGATTAACATGTATAATTTGAATAATTTGGATACAGGGTTTTAATTTTATGAGTTACGCATCTTTTCTAGTAATAACGCGGAAGGAAAGTCTAAATCACCAAGTAAAAAAGGAAATAACTTTTCTTTTCTACTTTTCCCTTTTATGTCAAATATCAATAAAATTTGTTGTCTTCAAATATTAAAAAGTACAATTCCACCAACCAAAGCTTAATTAATTTTGCTAATAAATTTTGTGAGTTTATTGATTAGTGTAACTTCAGTACTAATAAATTTGTAATTGTAGTCGTCTTTAATTTAATTTAGAAGTCCTACTATAATGTAGTCATTGGTGCAAAGTACTTATTTAGAATTTTAAGTGGATAATTGCAATAGATGCACTTGGTTTTCTTTACTTTAAGTGCGAATAAATCAGGTATACAAGATAGACCTCAATTACAAGCCAATGAGTTGAATGAATTAAGAACTGCAATCATATACTGAGTTTGGTGATACTTTTGTTGGAATATGTAATCAAAATTAGACTATGAATCTTTTTTTTTTACGATAGCAGTATTCGAGACAGCTTGTGCATGCTCAATCCACCAGCATAAGTATCGGGCAACTTTGACAACCAAGTGGGAAGAAATAACTTAGTTTTTTTGTCTCTGCGGTGATATATTCTGTATACCATTTAAAATTCTATATCCACCTCAGGACTTAAAGTTATTGAATTTTGGTATTGTAAAAATTAAATGGTACATTTTGCTTGCAGGAAGACAAGAATTTGGTTAGGCACATTTGAGACAGCAATCAGCAGAAGATGCAGCAAGAGCATATTGTAGACAATAAATTTGCGGACGAGAAAATAAAATCAAGACCGAAAATATTGCAACAATCGTAGTAATTGATTTCAAATATTTGAGTGTTACAATCTATATGAATCCTCTGACTCTTCTTTTCAATAGTAAATAAATTCAAGGGCCGTTGAGCTTGATCTTGAATCTATATTTGTTTTCGCGAACGATGATCTTGTTCTTGAGCTTGAGCTTGGGCTTGATTGCTTGAACTTGATCTTGATTCGTTCTTGAGTTTGAACTTGATTTCTTGAACTTGAACTTGATTGCTTGAAGCTTGAAACTTGTAGAGAAATTTGCGGCGTTTGATCCACGAGCTATCTCTTGCTTCTTGTTATAACTTCTTGTCTCTTTTCTGAGTTATGAAGATCCCTATTTATAGTTGTGGAAGGGAAGAGTTGTGATAAGAACAAAATCTTTCCGACCAATCAGATTGAAGTGTGATATGGCCGCATTTGATTGGCCAGAACACGTCACTTGCACACATGGCGCGATTTCATTGGCCTTTTAGTGTGACTTGGCATGCCTTGTTATTTTGACACGTGGCATGATCCCATTGGCTCTTCCGTTTGACTTGGCGTGCCACGTCATTTGACACGTGGCATCAAACTGGGCCTCTAGGAAAATGACATTTTGGTCTTAATGAAGTGGGCTCAAGTGTTGGACTAGCCCAATGGATTAAGACTTATTTATTTAATCCATATATATTGGACTTATATTGTTAATTCAAGGGGTTTTTTCCTATCTATACCATATATGAAACCTTATTACTAAAAATGTACATATTTCCATTATTACCCTCCATGCTTATATTTTTCCTACAAAATTTATACCATTCATTAAATACCCAATATTAAGAGCTGATTCCTTCCAAATTAGGCGCCTACAAATCTGGGATAAATATTTGAATAGCTTATTCCTTCCAAATTAGGCGCCTAAAATTTTGGGACTAAATATTTTTTCATATTCACATCAGATTTGTTTCCTCCCTTTTCTGTAGGCTTCTCTTTCCTCATTTTTCACGTATTTCTATTTTTCCAATATTATTCCCATTTGAAGAATGACTCAAGAATGTGCAAAGAAGATACAGATGCTACTAGCGCCACAAACAAGAAGCTCGAAATAGTAATGAATAAAACGA
>MU783215.1:120724-161464 GCA_026770625.1 Nicotiana glauca
CCTGATCGCGCCTATGGCTCTTTTCCCCTCTTGGTTGAATCCTTGGATCATCACATGACTTTCTGAGAGTTCGTTCATGGGAATACGAAGTTCTTTCACGATGTGGATTGGCAAAATGTTCACCGAGGATCCTCCATCAACCAAAATCCGATTTATCCTTTCATCGCGCATATAACCAACCAAATACAATGGGCGGTTATGAGGAGTGTCACCTAGCAAAAGATCGTCATTTGTGAACGTGATCTTTTCCTCACAAGCATTAACTTCTTGAGGAGTGGACTCGATAGGCTTTTCTGAAGATGGTGCCAACGATAGGTCATCACTCTTTTCTTCCCTTTTATCAGCGTGGCAACAAGAGGCATCAATACCCTCATGGGAAATCTTCGTGCGGAACCAACTTGGTAAAAATTCCTCCAAGGTTACTGGATTTCGTGGCTTTTGAGGGTGGTGCATCTCCACTTTTGCTTTCTTCAAACGCCTAACTGGATTCTTTTTTATTGGTCTTTTTACCATCATCTTCCTTGTTGGTTGTTCTACTGATTCTTTTCGTGGGCTCCTTTTGTGGCGCCTACGACGAGTCACCAACGTCCAACCTTCATCATCATCAGGTTGATCGTCTTCAACTTTGTTGTTCTCCAGTAATTCTTCATCTTTACTTTCTTTAATACCACATAATTTATCCGGACTAAATGAGCCAAAGGTGATAGAGACTTGGTTTGCGCTTGCTTCCTCATCTTCCAGCACGATCTTCTTTTCACGAGCCAAGTCCATGACTTTGTCCTTGAAGACAAAGCACTTCTCCAGAGGGTGGCTTACAAGTCGGTGATATTTGCAGTAGTTTGGGTCATTTGTTTTCCCAGCTTCATTTGGTCGCTTCATCTCCGGAAGCTCAATGAGATTTAACTCGAGGAGTTCTTCGAAAATGGCTGGCATATCAGAATCCAGGAATGGGCACTCTTTCTCCTGCATCTCTTTTAGAGTCAACTTTCCACTTGGTTTGTCTTGAAAAGAAGTGGATTGCATATTCTGCTTCTTACTCACCTTCGTCGTGAACTTCATAGGTGATGTATTGACATTCATAGCCTCTTTCCTTTCAGACTTGGGTACGAACTTGCCCCACTTCCTGACTTCTTGCTTGTCATTCACTTTGCGAGGTTCATAGATGGGCAGCCTTTCATTTCCAGCGGAGGCCATGCTCAATTTCATGTCATGAGCACGAGTTGCAAGTTCTTCAAATGTGCTAGGCTTGATACCTTGCAAGATGTAGCGCAATCCCCAGTGCATGCCTTGGATGCACATCTCTATTCCTGAAGCTTCACTAAGCCTATCTTTGCAGTTGAGGCTTGCATTCCTCCAATGATTGATAAACTCGATAACTGGTTCCCCCTTTTGTTGACGAGTATTTGTAAGCTCTATCATGCTCACCGTGCGTCTTGTGCTATAAAAGAGAATGAGGAATTCTTGCTCTATTTGATCCCAGCTGTCGATAGATCCAGCCTCGAGGTCCGTGTACCAGTCAAAAGAATTTCCTTTTAGCGAGCGGACAAACTGCTTGATGAGGTAATCTCCATAAGTCCCAGCATTGTTGCATGTCTCCACGAAGTGCGCAACATGTTGCTTTGGGTTATCTTTGCCATCAAACTGTTGAAACTTCGAAGGTTGATAGCTAGCAGGTGATCGGTGCGGACTCCACCCTTGGGAAGAGTGGGCGCTAACTACTTTTACCCGATAGTGGTGTCGGGTTCAATATCCACAGGGAGCTAGAAGTGGGATTCGAGTATTTGCGAAGTCTAGAAAGGTGTTTTGGCTTCTAATTTTGCTTATATAATTTTTGGTTTTTCTTTTGTTTAACAACTAAATTTATCAACTACAATTGTAAACTAAGTTATGCAAAGTTATGATTCTAGAGTGTATGCAATATAGAGAAAAACACTAGGGTCGTAGCACTCACCTAGGTGACTAATTAACGGGTATGGAATTCTAATGCAAGGATGATAATTAAGGGGAATATGGATAACCGTTGCACTTTAGCACTCACTCTCCCACCTCTCGGTAGAGAGAGTAATTTTGCCCAATTAACTCTCTCGAGACCAATTCGGTAGGCTAATTTGCCCAAGCAACTTTAAGGTTCAAGTGGGGTAATTACTCTCTCGAGGTTTAACCCGTTACTTGGGACTACCATTCTCATGGGTCCATCCCAAATCCTTGTTGGGTTAATTGTGAGGTCATAGACTCTCTTTCTCAAGAAGATTCAAAACCCACTAAACTAGACATAGTATTTGCAACCACCAAATCTAAGTGAAAAACATACAATAAACCCAAAACCAAACACCCAATATCATCCAAGCATCAAGCAAAAACACTCATTAATTATCCACACTAGGGTTGAGCCACAACCCTAGCTAATGGGTTTAGCTAGACATGGAAGAAGCAGAAATTGAAGAAATACTAGAAGAAATTAACATAATCATTAACTACAAGCTTAATCTACTTGAATCCACTTTAATTACAAGAGAAAATAGCCTAAAGTAGGCTAATACAAAGTGTCTCGTGCTCAGCTGCTCAAACAAAAAACAAAACTCGACCTAAAAAAGTAAAATATCTATTTATACCATACAGGAAAAACCGGACAAAAATACTCCTGAGGGTCTGGCGCGGACTGCATAGAAATGACATGCGGCCGCGTAGGGTAGGTGGTCTTCAGATCTGTGCTTCTGGACTTGGGGATGCGGACCGCATAGAAATGTCACGCGGCCGTATAGGTTGAATCATGCAGACCGCATGGAAAGGGTGCGCGGATGCACAGTAGAAGTTGTCCCATTGTAGACTCTCTGAACTTTTACCCACGCGGACCGCACTATTTTGGTATGCGGCCGCGTGGGACTTTGCCTTAACTTTCTGAGCCTCTGATCCCTCTCATTGCGGACTGCGTGGAAATGGATGCAGTCCGCATGGAACTTCTTCACTTTTGCTGATTCTCTGAACTTTCCTGCGCGGCCGCGTGGCAAAACAGTGCGGACCGCGCAGGTAGGGCTTGAACTTGGCAACTTTCAGAACTTTCCTGTGCGGCCGCACATCAAAACAGTGCGGTCCGCGCAGGTCACCTATTTCCCACTTTAAATCATCTTTTGACGCTTGGCAGATTTCACTCCTTCTTGAGCCGATTTGTGATATTTATCATCTAGTCGCTCAAACCTGCAATCAAGCACAACTTGTAAGCAATTCAGGACTAATCTAGAGCAATTTATGCATAAAGCTCAGGTAAGGAGGGGTATAAAACATGTAAAAATCACAGTTATCAGCAGGCATCTTTAATATATCGACCCTTGCAGTGTACGGCTTTGCATATGTAATGGAGGATTTGGTAGCAACTTCATATTTGTTCTTAATGGTTCCTTCGATGAACTCCTTCAGTTGATCGATTGGAATCATCCCTTCAGATGAGACAGGGATAGCCTTAGTGGATGCTGCTTGTCTTGGGGGAGAGTCACTCTCTAGAACTTCCGGGAGCTTGCTGGGTGCATGGGTAGATTCTTCTTCCATTAGAATTCCCTCCCTATCTGTTAGCTTGTCAATTTTGGCTTCTTGATTTTGCATGCATTTGGTCAAGCCAGCGATTGCCTCTATCAAGTTTGCCAACTGCTCCTCCATAGATGAAGTGTTTGTCACCATGGCTGGCATAATTGTTGTGGACGACGGAGAGTAGCATGGATTTTCACACAGATTGATCCTTGATTGGCTCACGCTATGTGGTGTAAGTGGGGAGGATCCATCACTTGAAGCATCGTCATCTTCCTTCATAGCAGAGTGCTTGGATCCGGAGAGGTCAAGCAGAGCAAGAGTTTTCTTGATCTTTTCAGCAACATCGCTTCCTCCTTCAGATGCGTTTGTGGCAGATCTTGCTCCTTCTGAGGATGAAGATCCAAAAATAGGGATTGATACGGACGGCACTTTGGATGTTTGTTTTCCTAAAGAGATTACTTTGCTCCTCGTAACCGGTCCGAAGCTTCCGAAGGTAACATCGAGGATGCTTTCCACATCAGCATAGAACCTGGAGTTAGCAGCCGTGGTGGAAGTTGAACCGGGGTTGATTTTCTTCGAAGCCATTTCAATGTTCTTGGGATTTGGTGATTGAAAAGTTGAGATGAGAGGTAGAGATTGTCCCACTGGGCATGCCAGAATTTGTAGACAATAAATTTGCGGACGAGAAAATAAAATCAAGACCGAAAATATTGCAACAATCGTAGTAATTGATTTCAAATATTTGAGTGTTACAATCTCTATGAATCCTCTGATTCTTCTTTTCAATAGTAAATAAATTCAAGGGCCTTTGAGTTTGATCTTGAATCTGTATTCGTTTCCGCGAACGATGATCTTGTTCTTGAGCTTGAGCTTGAGCTTGATTGCTTGAACTTGATCTTGGTTCGTTCTTGAGTTTGAACTTGATTTCTTGAACTTGAACTTGATTGCTTGAAGCTTGAAACTTGTAGAGAAATTTGCGGCGTTTGATCCACGAGCTCTCTCTTGCTTCTTATTATAACTTCTTGTCTCTTTTCTGAGTTATGAATACCCCTATTTATAGTTGTGGAAGGGAAGAGTTGTGATAAGAACAAAATCTTTCTGACCAATCAGATTGAAGTGTGACATGGCCGCATTTGATTGGCCAGAACACGTCACTTGCACACGTGGCGCGATTTCTTTGGCCTTTTATGGCATGCCTTGTCATTTTGACATGTGGCATGATCCCATTGGCTCTTCCGTTTGACTTGGCGTGCCACGTCATTTGACACGTGGCATCAAACTGGGCCTCTAGGAAAATGACATTTTGGGCTTAATGAAGTGGGCTCATCACTTTAGCCCAATTAAATGGGCTAGCCCAATGGATTAAAAATTATTTATTTAATCTATATATATTGGACTTATATAATTAATTCAATTATATTAGCCCGTAATATTTATTTGGACTAATATATCTTGAATTTTAAAATATAATCCAAATTCTTTTGTGGATTTAATTTTAGTAAAATTTACATGCCTACACATATGATAAAGCAGCAAGGCTTGTGTGTGGTCCAAGGGCTAGAACCAATTTTCCATACAGCCAAAACATGCCACAGACATCTTCCTCAAATCTTCTTGTTTGGCTCAAAAGTTAAATGTTACTTGTACAAGCTTAAAATAATCAAAAAGATGAAAGGGTAAATCGTAATCAAATATAATAAATCTAGAGATATGAAATCACGATGGTTGTGATTAATCAGATATTGCAAAGAATGAAGAACTAGATAACTGTTGTTTGCCAAAGTTAAGAAGTAGAGAGAGAAAATAGGACAGATTGAGAGAGTTGTATTATTAGATAATAACATTGATCCCTTTACAATGGGAAGGCCCCCTTTTATATAAGAAGGGGCCTCCTTTAAAATAATAATCACTACTAAAAAACGGCCAATTTCCGACCGAAATTTCCGATGGAAAAAAGTAATCGGAAATTTCCGACGGAATCGGTTGGAATAATCATAAAAATATATTTTTTGATTTTTAATAATACTTACGACTAATATTCCGTCTATGTCTGTCGTAAATTTTGGCGGAAAATTCCGCCAATTTTTAGCGCCCAATTCGATCGAAAACAATTATAAAAAAAAAATTAAAAACAATACCGACCGATTCGGTCGGAAATATTTAGTAAAAAGGAAGTTGACTATTTTTGACCAAATTACCAACTGAATCGGTCGGATATATTTTTTAATTAACCCCAGCGAATTCCTTTTTTCCTTTTCTCCTTTTCTTCCTTCTCTCTTCTCTCTCTCACTTAAACCACCCTCAAAACCTAAACCTGCCGCTTCCATCAACGATCAGCTCTTACCGTCGACGCCGCTGCAAATCCGTCGTGCCAGGTACGTTTCCCCCACCCAAAAATATTGTGTGTGTCAATTCCACCAAAATTCATGTATGAGTTTATTCCCCTTCTCCATTAGATTATATCTTGTAATTGATTGTTATTTGGTTTGTTTCAAGTATCATGTATGGGTTCCTTTACTTTCCGTCATAGATATATCTTGTAGTTGTTGCTTGGGGTTTACTAATTGCATTCATTATCTGAGACCCTATATGCAATAGATTCTTGCCTGAGCCACAAATTGCTTTATCGTTTATTCCCAGTTTGATACAGGTGCTTTCTGGGCATACTTATTTTATTTTGTTTTGTATGTGTCTTCTGTGAAAATGGTATATGCTTCCTGGACTCTTTAAAATGGCTGGAGTGACTGGGTGTTGACACAATATTACACTGTGAATACTTGTGAAGTCTTCATTTTCTAGGACCCTATTTGCAATACATTCTTGCCTTGGCTCGAACCACATGTATTGAAGTTACTTTATTGCTTATGCCTAATTTAATGCAGGTGTTTTCTGGGCATACTTATTTTATTTATTTATTCAGGTTATGTTTCCTAGTTTAACACCTGTCTTGTTTTCTGCACTATATCAAATTTGTCGCATCTCCACATTTTATTCTATTCATAACCTGAATAAAACATCACGAAACAGGAGATGACCAGTTCCCAACCTAGGACTCTTGTTTGGAGCATACTTCCATATTTTGTTTGAAGGTCCTTAATAACTTGAATACAACAGAAGTGGCATTATTGTTTTGGATAGTTATTTGTGCTCACAGTCCATTTTCATTGTTTTGGTGGAATTAGTAAGATTAGAAGACAAAACATGAAATTAATAATGACCCAAAAGAGAAGAAATAATGTCCTTAACATCAAAAAACAAAAGCAGCCAATATAAATTTTGAATTCGCATTTGTCAAAAAAAGTATTAAATCTAAAATAGGTCTCACACTTGCCAGGTTCATTTAACTTTTCGATTTGATTCAAATCCACTATTTGGAAAGATTTTCTTGAAAAGACTCTTGGAGAAAATTATATAGGTCTTCAATTCTTGTGAAAATAGTTTTGAGTTTGGTATTTGAACTTAACTTAAAGGGAACAATTCTTTTTGAAAATATTTTTGAGTTATGACTCTACGGTACAGTGTCAGTGTCGAGGACATCAATTTGCTGATAAATTTTCAATGTATTATAGTTGTCAAAGCATCTCATAATCACCACTATGAAATAATTTGCATTTATTTTTATGTGAAATAAAGTTCTATATTAGTGGTTTGAAAAAATAAAATTATTTCTAAAGTGTTGAATACTCTTAAATGAAGCTTTTTAGACAAATTGTGCGAGCTTGATCCACTCATCAATTTGCTGATAAATTTTCAATGTATTATAGTTGTCAAAGCATCTCATAATCACCACTATGAAACAATTTGGATTTATTTTTATGTGAATAAAGTTCTATATTAGTGGTTTGAAAAAAATAAAATTATTTCTAAAGTGTATGAATACTCTTAAATGAAGCTTTTTGGACAAATTGTGCGAGCTTGATCCAATCTTAAATGAAGCTTTTTGGACAAACCTTGAGAATTATACTAGTGCTGGAATTTTCATCCTCATCTAAATGCTCAATTATTACTTCATCAATGTCAGTTGGAGTGTTGACTACCTTGCTGATTTCCTTTGCTCTTTCTTTTAAATCTTTAACGTGCTCAACTACACTTCTAAGTAGAGCTGCCTTATCCATTTGCATGTTATTACCCATGTTTAGGATGTCTGATATGATGGGAAGTTATTTTCTATGAAAATTAAGCTCTTCTTGAATTGACTCTTAAACAATCTTGTTGATTAGATCTCCTAACAAAAAAGTTTATTCTCTTATATTTGCACTGATATCCAAAAGTAATGTTTACACATGTAAACTTGAAAACCTGAATTTGACCAATGACCAAACCTGATTCACTTACAAACATTAACTACAAGTCAGATTAAAGAATAACATTAGAAATTTCTAAGAATACTTGATGGAGTCAATCCCAGTTAAATTAACTTCTGATGAGAAAGAAAGCACAATCCCATCATAATTGAGAAGACCCATGACCAATACTAGATATGGCAGTTGTCTCTTTTAAATATGTACAAAGTATTTATCTATTTTAAATATGTACAAAGTATTAATTTAAAAACTAGAATCCTCTTGACTGATTGCTCATTCATTTTTGTCTTCCACTGTGCAGGCTACTGGAGCTCTTTCAACAAAAATTGGTAAGCCCCCATGGCCGAAATTAAATGATGATGCTTTTGTGGTCAAGTTTTAAATTTGATAGACTTGGATTCTTTGAGAATGAAAAAATAGTAGGTCACAGTGACATGTTGATTAGTTACTGTATCTTATCTTTTGCATATTGATTATACTACATAGCTATGCTTAGACTTACAAATATTTCTATATATCTGAAGTCCTCATCTCCCCTATCCATTTCTTGATTTCTTCCTAGTCTCTGTGTGTGTAAAAACTGTGCTCTTTCCACTTTGCTTACGTGGATTCACTTGAGACTAGTTCTTACATTAACCTTTATATAGGGTGGGCCAGTGTGATGCTTGATATTGGCACTTAGTGCCCCTTTTTTATTGTAGTTTTCAGATAGAGCTTTTTGTTTATTATTTCAAGCTGTGCTGTTTATGTCATGTTTTTGTGTAAAGTTGGTGCTTTTGAGGTTTTAATGCACATTTTCTGGCCTTAACTATTTAGAGATTTGACTTCAATGAGATTTATCATGTGATTTTAGGTTAAAAGTGTAAGTTACTTTAGTTTTACATAGATTATTACTGTGTAGATATAAGAAAACTGACAGTTACATTTCTAACTGTAACACAAACATTCTGCTTGAATATTTTTCTGTTTCAGTATCTCAAATTAGGACCAACCATGTAAATCAACTTACTAGAAAACGCCAAATGCTTCATAAAGTTCTTTGACTAGAATATTCTACAGTTAAAGGTATTGTATCTTTTACATGTTATAATTATCATCTTAGTGTAGGTTTATCTGTTTCTACTTATTTTCTTCTATTTACCCCGTTAAACATTACTACTAATTTTTTAACCAAAATGTTGTTTAAAGAAGAAAACTTTCTAAGACCAGAAAACTGAACCAAAATCAGTAACTATTCATTTGGCGTTTCTAATGAATAGTTTTATATTTTATTATGATTATATTACAGATATGGCATCTAAGGGGAAGGGAAACATGAAACCTAAGAAGAAAAAACAATCTGTTCCAACTTCCTCAACTATGCCAAATATGAGTCATCCTCTTCCTCATCCTCCTCAGTCGACTTCATTGCCATCTACCATGTTCACTATCCCCCCTCCATCTAATAATTCAGTTCAGTATTATTCTATGCCTGCTAAAGGAAGTCAAAATAACACCGTTTTTAACTTTGTACCCACATCTTCTATACCATTATCTTCACCAGGCTTTCATGGTAGTCAACATGGTGGCTCACCAGCTGTTGCACCCTCGGTCTTTTATGGTAGTCAGCATACTGACTCACCAGCTGCTGCACCCCCGGGCTTTCATGGTAGTCAGCATACTGGCTCACCAGCTGCACCCCCGAGCTTTCATGGTAGTCAGCATACTGGCTCACCAGTTGTTGCACCTCCGAGCTTTCATGGTAGTCAGCATGATGGTGCGTCTTTTGTTGCTCCATCATCTTCTAGTCCATCATCATCATCCATTCCCAGCATATCTAGGTTGGATATTGGAGGCTCTCGCCCAGCTACATCTAGTGCTGCTTCTGCACCATCTCGTAGACGCAGGCAGAATCTTGGAGGGGACGTACAATTTGATAGTTATAATCGATTGATAAGCGTCCCCCACAAGAATGGGTAAGAAGGTTCTTATACAAATTTTTATGTTTTGAATGTACATTTAGATATGTTAACATTAAAGAGTACTTATTTACAATTAAAATATATTTATTAATTATATATATGTTAACTTTAATGCAGGTTTTTGCCATCTTTTCAAGGTACACGTATGGTTACAAATTCTATGAAGCCATTTTATCATGAGCCGTGGACTTCTTGGAAAAAGATACCGTATAGCATCAGAGAGCAAATGTGGAATCAATTTAGGGTAAAAATTAATTATATTTATTTAATAATTATCGACTTCATCTAATGTTACTTTTTTATATTGCAGACATTGTGTACATGGCATCCTCAACATCAAAATACAATAAATATTATTTTCGAGAAGAAAGCTGGTATAAGGATTAATGATACTATGTGTGCTGCTCGGAATGCAAAGCAAATGCTGGAATGATTAAGAGAAGATATTTGGGATAAACTTCTTGAGAAATGGAATACCACAGAATGGAAGGCAAAAAGTGAACAAGCAAAGGCAAATCGTGCCTCTAAAAAGGTAGCTCGTTGCACACAGGAGGTTCGATTACTTTTGAGGCCCATAAACTAAGAATGGTAATTATTTATAATTTTTTTTTTAGTTTTACATATAGAATTTTACATTTGTAAAGTCTAACTCATACTTTTTCTTATGAAGGAAAAGGAAAGAGGGCGAGATATGACTTACGCTGAAGTCTTCTAGGAGTTGCATAAGAAAAAGAAAAAAGATGGTACAAGAGAACACTGGGTGGAGACGCGTGCGTCAGACACATATGTAAAATTCTAACTTCATAATTATTTATAGTTTATTAATATTCGTTTGTTTACTTAATAGTCATGTTTTTCATTTCAGGAAGATTATCATAGAAGGTTGGAAGAATGGTAACAAACTCAGCCTCCTTCAACTCAACCAACACCTGATGATATGGCTGCATTGTGGACAGAGGCAGCGGGTGGAGCAAACAAAGGCAGAGTCTACGGGCTAGGAGTACATCGACCTACAGGTCATCCAAACCCACTCTTAGACAATTCTTCTCATCAAAATCAAGAACAGATGGAAGATTTGAAAAAGGAAATTCGTGGATTGAAGAAACAATTGGACTCCCAAAATGGAATGTTTGTTAAGATGCAGAAATTCATGCGTAAACATGGGCATGATTTATCTGATGATGAGGATGAACAAACTGATTCTGATGTGTAGTTTAGTTGTGATGTTTTTGGTTGATTGGTAAACTTAATTGTGAGAGACAACTTTATGTATTGCTTGAACATGGGCTGCTATTTGGATGTTTGTATGCCCAAAATTATTAGGTTTAAATGTTGGTATTGTTGGTTTAATAGTTGACATTGTTGGTTTAGAAATTGTTAATGTATTGTTAATTTAGATAGTGTTAATGTATTGTTGGTTGGTATTTTCTTGTTTGTGATAGTTTGACAGGTGGTGTAGCTCGAAATTGGGCAGAATTCTGCCCAGTTTAGTACAAAATTCTGACTGAAACAGTCGGAAAGCTCCCCAGATTTAACAGGAAATTTATTTTAAAAAAATTTAATATTCAGAAGGTTTCGACAGATTCCGTCGAAAATTAAATAAAATTTAATTTTTAATTAATAGTTTTCAACTGCTTCAGTCGAAAATTTCAAAAAAAAAATTAATTTTCAATAGTTTTCGACGGATTCCGTCGGAAAATGTATAAAATTTAATTATAAATTATGTAATTTTCTTGTATTATTACGACAGATTCAGTCGGTAAATTCCGACCACTTTAGTCGGAAAACTGAATTATTTGGTAGTTTGACCATTCCGAAATTTGCGACCACTTTAGTCGGAAATTACCGACGGATTCCATCGAAAATTGTTTTCCGACCATCATTTTTCCGACTGACCAATTTCGGTCGAAAAGTAGTCGGAAATACATGATTTCCGACTGAATTCCGACCGTTTTGGCCGTCAAAAATCTGCCTTTTTCTAATAGTGAATAAAACTTTCAGAACGTAGTCGACGTCCTCTTAGTGGGGACGCCCAGACTCAAGTGGCGTCGTCCTTGCCCTTACGTCTGAATCGTACCCTTATTATAGGAGGTGTATGAAGAAGGTCGTACCCTCTTGACGTAAAGACGTATAGGGTCAAATTTGAGCCCATACAGTTAGTCCCTCCGCTCGTTGGAGGCGTATACGGTAGACGTCTTCAATGGGCAGAAATGTCGATCTCGTCCTTTGGAGAATTTGACCTTATTCTGAGGGTAATGACGTGCAAAAAAAGGGGAAAAGTACATGGCGTTGCTGATTTGCTGACACGTGGTCTACTTTCTGCACTGACGTCACCGCCGGCATGCTTCATGATTATACCTGCTCCCGAGATGTTTCAGGAGGCGATTTGACATTTTGGTTTCCCGTGCCCTTTTCGAATCATGTCCCTTCGATTTTCGTGTATTTTAGCCCTATAAATAGGAGGAAGGTTCAATCTTTGCCATCTTTCGAACTTCTGAGATTTCTTACTCCCTCTTTTCATCTTCTTTGAAGAAACCCGATATATCTTGCTTTAAACCCTTCAGTTTCTGTTGAAATCGTTCTTTTAGCTGTCGGAACTCGATTCATATAAACCATCACTATGGCAGAACGTGGACAACACAACAGGAGAGGCTAAGATGATACCCCATCTAGGGTTCCATCATCTTTGGGTGGTGTGAAAAAGGCCCAAAAACCTCTCGTCCCTCTTAGTGTGGACAATGTTCTCCCTAAAGAGATTCATGCTCGAAGGGATTTCCCAACTAGAAGCCCGTCTCCCCCGTGGGATCATACTGAGTTTCTACAATCACATTTGGACGGCCTACGGGGGGCGTACCAAATTCCAGACCATGTGGTTATGGAGCCGGCCGGAACCGACTATATTAATATGCACCGGCCGGGATTTTGCACTTTTTACGAGTACCCATTCCTGATTGGGTACGATCTTCCGGTTTACCCCCTAGTGGAGGAGCTTTGCCGCTTCTATAATGTATGCCCGGCTCATCTTACTCCCTACACTTGGAAGGTGTGTTGCATTGTGACCACCTATGCGACCAGGGCCAGACTCAATGTCTCGGTCCATCACTTGTTGCAGTTATTTAGTCCTGGCTATATGAGGGGCTCTATGCTGCAACTAAAGAGCCGTGGCACGAAGGGCCTGGTTGTGAGGGCCGATGACAAGACCAATCGCAGCTTCTGGCGCAGGTTTTTCTACATCAGGACGGAGCACCTGGTGTCCAACCCTGAGGGCTTCCCAGAGAGGTGGAATCTGGAACGTGAGTACTTTTACCCGCCTTTAGTATTTTTGCAACCTTTGGCCATGCAGTCATTGTAACTTCTTTTCGCTTTTTCTTCCTTTTTGCAGCGAAGGCTTCTCCACCCCGGCCCATTGAAGACATAAGGTCGTGGGTGGAAAGGGTGATTCCTTTGGCGTAGGAATGCCGTACATGGTCTGCGTTCCGCAATCGATACGGCCCATCAGGTAATGTCTTGACCAGAGTTTAGAGATTTCGTTTAAGTGTTGTTGTTTGACCTATCTTATATTGGCATGTCGGAGTATCCCCAGGAGGAGGAGGCAGAACGTTGCAGCCTTGTCGGCAGCAGGGACCGACTTTGGGGATGAGTACGTGCCCCGAGATTCTACAAGCGAGGGCATCCCCGAGGTTGCCCAACCTGAGGCCGTACCTGTGGCTGAGTCTGAGAACGAAGCGACTCTTTCGCCACCGCCTCTTCGGCCTGTGGAGGAGGCTTTTGAAGGCGAGGAGCCGCCGGAGCGAAAGAGGCGCCGATTGATGCTCGGCAAAGGAATTGCTACGGAGGACGGGAGGGCAAGTGAGCCCCGTCCTGAGCCGAGGCCAGTTCTGATGGCCGATGCCATTCGTTCGGGGAGGTCGGCTCCTCAGGGAAGGGCGATTCCTGATATCGCCCTCGCACGTGCTTAGGAATATGGCACGTCGGCCGCTGCCGAGGAGGCAGATAACGAGGAAAGGGCGGATCCTGAGACGGCCCCCACGGTCGCAGGTGCATCGAGGAGGGATCATACCCATGTGGAGATGGCGGCGAGTAGGCCTAACCGCCGAATAGTGATTCCAAGTGGGTACAACCTGTTGCAGAATGGCGAGCAGGCCGCAGCAGATATGTCTCTGCTATGTGCATCCGTTAAGAGTGAGAGTTTAAAAGACATCAGCGACAGGGACTTATCCCGAAGAGTTGTCGGTGCGGCTTTGCTGGTATATTCTGTTCCTTTACGTATTATAAATTGAACCTTGGGTATATGCTAACTTGTCTTCTTTTCTTCAGACCCTCATTTTGGAGGTATAGAGGGGTCGACGAGCGCAGAGAAAGGCCATCGCCCTTAAGAAGGTGGTGAAGAAATACAAGGAGTGTCGCACCAAGCATCAGACGCTGGCGGACCTATTCGCCTAGGACCCGCGATTTCAAGTTTTTCGTGCGGGCCTGGAGCAGTCGGAGGCTCGGCTGCGGAAGTGAGTAGATCATTTGGAGGAGCTGGATGATCAGTTGATGACCACCTTAGCTCAGAATATTGAGCTGGAGACTCTTCTCCAGTCAAAGGAGGACGAGTTGGAGATCGGTCGTGCGGTAGTGGTAGAGGCTGCTAATTTGCGTGCCGAGGTCGACGCCTTAACCGCCGAACTTAACACCAAGATGGTCAAGGTTGAAGCTCTTAAGCAGGCTGCTGTGGCTAGGTCTGATGACAGCGTGCCTGGTGAGGCACGGCATATGTGGGTATATGCCGAAGCCAAGCTGGCTGTGTTTGAAGATTTGCTTGTCGCAGGTCGTGCTACTGAGGCAGAGGTTGAGGACCAGCGCCATTTGGTTCAGGTCGCCCGGGAAGCCTGTGGGTATAGTTCTGATTCCCCAGATCGGGCGGTCTATACCTCAGAAGACGTTAACCGTCTGGCCTCCGGGTCCTGGATCTCTTTGGCTTATCAAACCGAGGACGGCAGCGGCAATGATGATGAACCAGCGGGCGACGGCGAACAAGGTGGTGGCGGGCGCTAGGACTTGTATTTATTTTCCTTTTGTAGTTTCGTGGGGATGTAAATAGATCTCATTGTACATATATACTTATCTTTGAGGATAATAGAAGTTACTCTTTTGCTATTTCCCTTCGTACCTTTTATTTCGTGTGTTTGCCGCAGTTATATATGCGATATCGGCCGTTGTCGAGTTGTTTTGTTTGTTGTGGTCGAGCTAGGTCGACTTAGTGATGATGGTGGTCTTGGCCATGCATGTGACTTCGAATGTGTCGAGTCAATTGGACGTAGTCGAACTAGGTCGACTTATTACGATAGTGGCCTTAGTCGTTTATAAGTTATAAATGGTCTTGGCCATGCACGTGACTTCGACTGTGTCGAGTCAATTGGACGTAGTCGAGCTGGATCGACTTAGTACGTCAATGGCCTTAGCCGTATATATGTTATAAATGGTCTTGGCCATGCACGTGACTTCGACTGTGTCGAGTCAATTGGACGTAGTCGAGCTGGGTCGACTTAGTACGTCAGTGGCCTTAGCCGTATATATGTTATAAATGGCCTTGGCCTTTCATGCATTTGGAGGGGGCCATAGCCTTTCATACATTTGGAGATGGCTGTAGCCTTTCATACATTTAGAGATGGTCGTAGCCTTTCATACATTTGGCGATGGCCGTAGCCTTTCATACATTTGGAGATGGCCGTAGCCTTTCATACATTTGGAGATGGCCGTAGCCTTTCATACAATTGGAGATGGTCGTAGCCTTTCATACATTTGGAGATGGTCGTAGCCTTTCATACATTTGGAGATGGCCGTAGCCTTTCATATAATTAGAGATAGCCGTAGTCTTTCATACATTTGGAGATGGTGTTAGTTCAGTCCCTTTGGTATGCCAGTTGGGAGGGCGTGTGTAGTAGTTGGTGTGCCAAATTTGCCTCGTGAGTATCTCCGAGCATCTCCTCTTCCTCCTTGTTAAAAACCTTCCCGAGAAAACCCAATTGGGACAAAACTCGGGTAAGGGAAAAGAGTACGAATCGGGGGGCGCTCTTCAGAAATGGAAATACTTGAGGTGGGAGATGTTCCAATTGTTTTGGAGCGTGTTTCCTTCCATTGTTTCCAGTTGGAATGGCCCTTTATCTGCTGCCGGAGTGATTTTGTATGGTCCGTCCCAGTTGGTGACCAGTTTTCCTTCGCTCGGGTCTTTTGATGCCAACGTTTTGGCTTTGAGGACGTAGTCACCCACTTTGAGTGGTCGTATCTTGGCCTTCTTGTTATAGTATCTTTCGACTTGTTGTTTCTGGGCTACCATCCTTATGTGGGCCATTTCTCGTCTTTCCTCGGCCTCTTCGAGGTCTTGAAGCCTGTTCGTGTCGTTCTCTGCTCCGCTCGTATGCGAATATATCAAGCTCGGTTCACCGACTTTGACCGGTATGACAGCGTCGGTTCCGTAGACCAGGGAGTATGGTGTTTCTCCTGTAGAGGATTTGGGTGTGGTCCGGTTTGCCCATAGCACTTCCGGTAGTAGTTCAGGCCATAGTCCTTTGGCGTCTTCGAGCTTCTTCTTTAATATGTTTAGTATCGTTTTGTTAGATGACTCTGCTTGGACGTTGGCGGAGGGGTGGTATGGCATGGAGAGTATCCGCTTAATATGCCATCTGTCGAAGAATTCAGTTGTTTTCTGACCGATGAACTGTCGCTCGTTGTTGCAGGTGATTTCTTTAGGGATGAAGAAGCAGCAGATGATGTTCTTCCATATGAAAGCGATAACCTCCTGTTCGCGTATTTGGGCGTACGCACCTGCTTCTACCCACTTGGAGAAATAGTCAGTTAAAACTAATAGAAATCGTACCTTTCCTCGTCCTGCCGGTAACGGGCCGACTATGTCCATTCCCCATTTGATGAAAGGCCACGGGGAAGTGACGAAGTGGAGAGGTTCTCCTATTTGGTGTATCATAGGAGCAAACCTCTGGCATTGTTTGCATCGGCGGACATATTCTGCCGCATCTTTCTTCATGGTTGGCCAATAGTAGCCGTCCCGTATTAGGAAGCGCATGAGGGCGCAGTTACCTGTGTGGGCACTGCAATGGCCCTCGTGTACTTCCTCGAGTACCAGTGTCATTTGGTTAGGACCTAGGCATTTGGCCAGGGGTCCGCCAAAGGTCCTTTTGTAGAGCTTGTGGTTTATCAAGCAGTATCGGGCGGCCTGTACGCGCAGCTTCTTGGCTTCTTCTTCTTTTTTTGTTAGGCGGGAGTGTTCCTTCCTGCAAGTAGGACATGAACCGGTTGCGCCAGTCCCAAGTTAAATTTAGCGAGAGTACCTCTGTATGATCAATGGCCGAATGGAGGAGGGTGACCATGCTCTCTTTGTCGAAGTCTTTAGTGGAAGCGGCTAGTTTTGCCAGACCATCCGCCTCGGCATTCTGTGCCCTAGGAACCTGCTCAAAGCGGCAGTCGTCGAGTTCGGCCATTAACCTGTGGTTTTCCGCCTGGTACTTTTGTAATCTCTGCTCCTTGATTTGGTAAGTCCCAGTGACTTGGTTCACCACGAGCTGGGAGTCGTAATGGAGAACAAGTCGGGGAGCACCGTACTTGATGGCTAATCTTATACCTGTGATAGCGGTTTCATATTCTAGCTCGTTGTTAGTCATCTCGGGGCATCGTATGGACTGGCAAATTATTTCACCTGTGGGGACTTTGAGGACAAGTCCCAGTCCCGATCCCGAGGCATTAGCGGCACCGTCAGTATAGAGAGCCCATAGGTCGGTGCCGGAGGGTGCACGATGTGCCTCTTGTTCTGCCTCTGGAAGTATCTTTGCACTAAAATCGGCCACAAAGTCGGCGAGGAGCTGCGACTTGATGGCGGTTCTCGGGAGGTACGAGATATCGTGTTCGCTGAGATCTATGGCCCACCTGGCGAGCCTGCCTGATAATTCAGGCTTATGTAGTATGCTCCTCAAGGGGAAGGTAGTTACTACTTTTATGGGGTGGCATTGGAAATAGGGTCTGAGCTTCCGTGAAGCTACGACAAGTGCTAGGGCTAATTTTTCAAGGTGTGGATACCATGTTTCGGCGTCCACTAGGGGTTTGCTAATATAATAAATAGGGGATTGCGTACCTTTAATTTTGCGGACCAATACAGCGCTGACGGCGACTTCTGACACGGCCAGGTATACCAGCAGGGGCTCGCCCGGGTCCGCTTTGGCTAGTAGAGGAGGAGAGGACAGATACGTCTTTAGTTCTCTCAAGGCTTCGACGCATTCTTCATTCCATTGTAATCCATTGTCTTTCCTCAGTACGTTGAAGAATTTATGACATCTGTCGGATGATCGTGAGATGAATCGGGACAGGGCAGCTATTCGCCCCGTTAGTTTTTGCACCTGCTTTTTGCTGTTTAGTGCTTCGGGTATCGTGTCTATTGCCTTGATTTGGTCTGGGTTGACTTCGATACCTTGTTGGGATACGAGGAATCCTAAGAATTTTCCTGAGGCTACGCCGAAAGCACATTTTTCGGGATTCAGCTTCATCCCATACCTCCTTAGTATCTCGAAGGCTTCTTTTAGGTGATCGATGTGATCCTCTTTCCTTGTCGACTTCACCAACATATCGTCGATATAGACTTCCATGGTCTTACCGAGCTGCTCTTTAAACATCTTGGTGACCAATCTCTGGTACGTAGCCCATGCATTTTTAAGCGCGAAGGGCATCACTTTGTTGCAGTAGGTTCCTTGGTGGGTGATGAAGGTCGTTTTCTCCTGATCTTCTTCAGCCATCAAGATTTGATTGTAGCTGGAATAGGCGTCTAAGAAACTCAACAACTCATGTCCGGCGGTGGCATCGATCAGCTGATCGATGTGGGGAAATGGGAATGAATCCTTTGGGCATGCTTTGTTTAGGTCGGTGAAATCTATGCACATTCTCCACTTCCCATTTTTCTTTTTAACCATGATGACATTGGCAACCCACTGAGGGTACTTTGATTCTCTGATGGAGCCGTTGGTGAGTAGTTTGTCTACTTCCTCGTTGACCGCTTCATTGATTGCGGCATTAAGTTTCCTTCTCATCTGCCGCACCGGCGGATGCAGCAGATCGATGTTCAGCTTATGGGTGGCGATCTCTCGCGAAATCCCTGGCATATCTGCATGGTAAAAATCAAACAGGTCTGCATGGTTAGTTAGGAATTCATGGTACTTACTTGGGTCGGTGAGGCCATGGCCGATGTAGGCTTTCTTCGCTGGGTTGGTATCGTCTAATTGGACTGGGTCGAGATCTTCGATCGTTGCTTTACATGCTTCCACGATGTCAGGATCTTTGATGGTATTTGCTGTCGGGTCGGTTTTAGTCCTCGACACGGCTAATTGCTATGCCTCTGTGCTTGCCCCCCTTAGTTGTTGTGTGTGGGCGCAATCTTGGGTTATTTTGTAGCACTCTTGTGCGGTACGCAGCTCTCCCCTGATGCTGAATATTCCCCATGGGGTAGGGAATTTGACCACCTGGTAAAGGCTTGAAGGGACCGCTCGCATGGCATGTATCCATGGGCGCCCTATGATAACATTGTATGTCATCTCCTGGTTCATCACGTGGAAAGTTGTTTCCAGTGTGACCCCTCCCGCAAGGACGGGCAGAGTTATTTCTCTGGATGTCCGTTCCACTGCATTGTTAAAACCGGTTAGCATTATGCAGCGCAGTAATACCCTATCCTTGAGTCCCATTTGTGTAAGGACCCTCGGGTGGATAATACAGGCGCCGCTTCTGTCGTCGATCATGACTCTTTTGATATCCGTATCAATAATGCATAAAGTAATAACCAAAGTATCATAGTGAGGGAAAGACAAACTGTCAGCGTCACATTTATCGAAGGTGATACTACCCTCGAAGTCATCATACCGTTCGTGGGAGATGGTCTGCTTCAACCTGTGAGTGTTGGCGAACTTAACGTGGTTGATCGTTGAGTCGTTACCACCGCCGACGATCATGTTTATTGTTCGCATTGGGGAGGGCGGCTTTGGTGGCCCGCGGGATTGTTCTCGTCCGCGTGCAAAGTTGATTTTTCCTTTGTCACTGAGTAGCTCTTTCAGGTATCCTTGATTCAACATCCTGACCACTTCTTGTCGTAGACCTATGCAGTCTTCGGTCTTGTGTCCTTGTTCCTGATGGAACTCGCACAGGACGTTTGATTTTCTCGTGGGGGGATCTGACTTCATCTTCTGTGGCCATTGCACCTTGGTGCCTAGCTTCTCCAGTGCGTACACTATTTCTGAAGGAGACACGCAAAAGTTATGTGCTGATAATAAGGGTGGCGTACCTCTTTTGTTTCGGAGTAGAGCGACGTGTCGCTGCAATGCGTCCGTATGTCTGGGGCAGCGGATTGGAGGATCTGGTGTATGGCTGATGTCAATTTCTGTTGGAGTGTGGGAGGTGTTCTCGACGTCCCTCATGACGCCGATCTTTCCTTGTTTCTGAGTGGATTGTTGTCAACCGTTGGGTTGGCCCGTTGAGGTTGTCCTCATTTGCGCGTAGCTCGGCGCAATAAGCGTTGTGGATTTCCTCCCATGTCGTAGGGGGATATTTCATGAGGCGGCTGAGCAGTTTCTTAGTCACCCTTGAGCCGTCCCTGCTTAGTTCGTTCTGGAAGGCGGCGACAGCCATACCTTCTGATACGTTAGGCAGGCTCGTCCTCACCCTGTTGAACCTTGCTAGGAAGTCTCTGAGCCCTTTGCCTGTGGTTTGTCTGACGGCGAAGATATCGTTGACCCTATCTTCCGCCTTCTTTGCACCTGCATAGGCGGTGACGAACTTATCCGCCATTTCTTCGAACGTTGATATTGCCTTAGCAGGCAACTGGGAATACCACGTCAAGGCCCCTCCGGTTAGTGTCTCGCCAAACTTTTTCAGCAGCACTGACGGTACCTGTTCTTTCGATAGGTCGTTGCCCTTTACGGCAATGATGTAGTGGATCAGATGATCTTCGGAATCGGTGGTTCCGTCGTACACCCTCAATTAGGGAGGCATTTTGAAGGTTTTGGGATAGAGTAGGGGCAGCTTGTTCAGAGTACGGTTGCTCTACGAACCTTCCCATGTCGCGTTTTGGTAGCAACTTAGGGGCTCCGGGGATCTTGTCGACTCTTTCCTGGTGTTCCTTCATTTGGTCGCGGAGTGCTTTGTTTTCGTTTTCCATTCCCTCCATCTTTCGTAGGATGGCAGTTAGAGTGCCATTACTGGTCTGCGCCTCGATGGGTTGATTGTTTGCTCGTGTCTCCTCCTGTTCACCCATGGCAGTAGTGATACTTATCATTGGTATTGACCTGACGTTGCCCTGTGGTGATTTCACAACCAAGCCACTTAAGGTATTTGTTAGCCACTCTTCCAGTAGCTTTTTGACCATCGAGGGTGCTTCTTTGACAACAGATGTGGAAGCTCCTTTGTCGTGCAAGATCGTTGGATCCTCGGAGGGGAAAAGTGAGATCTCTGCACCTGGTATGGTACTAGGAGTTGCATCGATGATAGCATCGTCACCGGCCTCATTGAGAGAACCAAGAAGATTAGCTGTGACCCCCATTATAGCTTTGGATTTGGTGTCATTTTTAGCCATCTTTAATTTTCGAGTGATGTAGAGATGGAGTGAGTTGATCTCTAGGTGGATACTATGATTTTGATTCTCGAAATCCCCACAGACTGCGCCAAATTGTTTGGCTCAAAAGTTAAATGTTACTGTACAAGTGTAAGACAATCAAAAAGATGAAAGGGTAAATCGTAATCAAATATAATAAATCTAGAGATATGAAATCACGATGGTTGTGATTAATCAGATATTGCAAAGAATGAAGAACTAGATAACTGTTGTTTGCCAAAGTTAAGAAGTAGAGAGAGAAAATAGGAGAGATTGAGAGAGTTGTATTATTAGATAATAACACTGATCCCTTTACAATGGGGAGGCCCCCTTTATATAAGAAGGGGCCTCCTTTAAAATAATAATAAAACTTTCAGAACGTAGTCGACGTCCTCTTAGTGGGGACACCCAGACTCGAGTGGCATCGTCCTTGCCCTTACGTCTGAACCGTACCCTTATTATAGGAGGTGTATGAAGAAGGTCGTACCCTCTTGACGTAAAGACGTATAGGGTCAAATTTGACCCCATACACTTCTCTCAGCTACTTTGACAGCCAAGTTGCACAAATGTTACATGGCTTCACTTCAAATGGTCAAAACCTCAGCACAAGAACATAGAATCTAATCTTCACATGTTGTGATGTTGATGTACTAAAAAATGCACCCATCCAAGAACATGTTGCCTATGAAATGAAACAACAAATGCTAGTGTCAAAGCCATCAGTATTGACACATGATGTGGAGAGCATACCACAATTTGTGAAGCCACTTGAAGATGATCACATAGAACAAATGATAGAAGAACTGCTGGATTATGGGTCCATTGAGCTTTGCTCTAATGTTACTTCTCAGTAAAAAAAATTATAAAGCGATGTGTTGGGCAAGCTTGCACGCATACCTCGACTATTTCACCAGATACTTGTTGTTGATGTTCCTCCTCAGTGATTATCTCCTCTCAGGCCTACATTGTGTCTGAACTAGAAAGCTATCCAATTTGCTAATTTAACCCCATTGGCATAAGTACAAGTTTTTTCATGAGCGAGCCTCTCTGTCTAAAATCTATACATCATTAGTAGTAGGAGCGGACCCAAGTGGAGAGAAGTGGGTTCAACTAAATCCGCTTCGTCAAAAAATAATACTGTGTATATGTATAAATTATGGCTAAAGCAAGGTAAATTTTGTATAGAAATTATTTTTGAACCCGTTTATACTGCTTATACCACTTGTTTGCTCAAAAGTTCTCACACACTTTATGAATACAAAACAATATATATGAGTTACGGGCAAATCATAGCAAATCGTAATAATCCATGAACCATTTGAAAGAAATGATAATAAATACTCGAGATTAGGAGAAGAAGCATTAATAACTTTTATTGATGATATTGATTTGGTCTGCCGCTCCATGAAGAGGTTCAGAGCCTTACAAATGGAGAGTTCTCTTCATTCAAGATGGATGCCTCTGTCTCCTCTCTCTATCTCTCTATCTCTAGATTCGTGGTCCCCCCCCCAGCAGGAGACTTCTAGAATTTATCCTTCTAGTATTTATAGTTGTGAGCCTCATGGACTAGCCGTAAGTGGCCGTGGCCACGCTGAGATTTTGTCCCCATAGGGAGGTGGTTAGGCCTTACCTTCGTGGACCCAACCGAGCAAGAGTCGGCCAATGTCATAAATAAGTGGTCATGCCATTTATTAATTGTACATTAGCGCAAGATGAGATTGACTTCGTTAATTATCATGGGGTCGGATTCTGGCCCATACAGTTAGTCCCTCCACTTATCGAGGTCGTGCCTCGGCCGAGCTCGGTGAGCGGACTTCATCGATTGTGGTCTTAAAAACCCGAATAAGATGGTCACTTTAGTCGAGACCAGATTCTTTTGGCGATAGCCCGAACCTCATAGAGTATCGGCATCGTATTATCAAATTACCAAGTCACTGTATATTCAAGACGAAATGCCTCTTCTCGACGAAGATATATTGATGTTTTAATGTAATTCGAGCGAGACCGAACTTCGTTACGTTCTGGTCCTCGCATTTGTTTAGGATCATAGTCGTTGACTACGGGGGACGGGCCGTATGCGGTGTGGCCGAAGGAGATAAGCGTACGTTGGATACATATCTGGTAACGTCCAGAATTTTAAAGGCGCACGGAATATTCTTTCAGCGTTCGCAGGCCGTTACAATTATTCCGACGGCAGGACGTTGGTGGATAACGAGAAGTCGCTTTGTGGGGCTTGTCTTAATGATGCACGTTTCGGTAGAACCGAACCGTTTTGCGGTTGGTCATGCAGTTAATGTTGGCTATTGGGTTTCGCGAAAGCCATTTATGTTGCCTATAAAGGTGAGTTGAGGCATTCACTTCTCATATCTTCATTGTTTATCTGAGAGTGATTTTGAAGAAATTTCTTCCTCCTGTTAACTCATCTTCATCTTTTTTTCTTTGATTGTGATAATCTTTGTCTTGTCCACCAAGCTTTAGTCCTTTCTTTTCAGTAAATCAACAATGGCAGGTAATTCTTCTTACGATGCTCTTCCGATGGGTTTTCCGGTCAATTCTCCGGTAGTTGAAGGGCCACCTCCGGCGATGGAAGGGGCACAACAGGTAGAGACTGGTGGAGTTTCGTCGGTCGATGAGGTAGTACCCCGGCCCGGAGGTCCGGCGATTGACTTCACCGTCGACGGTGGAGAGGATCCGGTGGATGAAGCCCTGTTAATGGGGGAAATTGGGATGGCCCGATTACGGGAACAGGGTGTCATTCCCGCCCATGTAGACATCATTCTTGCCAGAAGCGAGGAGAGGGTCCACACCGACCGAGGGGTTACTACGTCTTTTATGCCTATCCCTTCAGATTGGGGTTCAGGATTCTGCTCCCAATGCTGGTGATGGATTTCTGCCGTTATTACGGGGTATGCCCGGGTCAGCTCACCCTATCTCTCTACAAATTGTTGGCGATGTTTACTAAGTATGCGGAACTGGCCGGTAGGGTGGTTACGTTGTAGCACGTGCTCAGCCTCTACGCTCCCTAGAGAGTGTGCGGTACCATGATTCGGGCGTGTCCTCGTGGGTTGAGGGGCCTCACCACGACATTGGACGATGAATTTGACCCTCGCCCTTTCGAACATTTCTTTTATATCCGGACTGAGCATTTGGTGGCGCGCCCCACTGGGCTCCTAGAGGCTTGGAATCATGCACGTAAATTCCTTTATCGTCGAATTTCTTATACCTTTCCTCTTGATTCGCACTTGTGGGCGCTAATTCATGTTAATTTTGTAGCCGAGAAGGCGCCTCCGGCTCCGTTAGCTGGGATACGCGGGTGGGTCGAGGCCGTGCTCCCCCATACCGAGGGGATACGCACGTGGGCGTCTTTCTGGGAGAGGCACAGCAGTAGGCCTGCTGCATGTGAGAAGTTGATTTCCTCCTATGTTCTGCTTTGATTCGACTTTATTTACCAACTTTGCTTTTCTGTGACAGGGAGGGCACGTTGTGGCAGGACTTCTCAATTGGCCTTCTGGCGATCGGGTGCAGTTTCCCGGCTTATTACAGCTCTATTACCGCACCACGTACCGAGGGCGGCGTCAGCTGAATATTTGGCGGCTCCTTCTCCACCGCGGGCCGTACTTCGGGATGAGGGACCGTCGGGGATTGTGCGCCCTAGACGGAATCGCCCTCAGATGGGAAGGAGGAGGAGAGGTTGCTGATTAGATGCAGGGTCGTGTTTGCACCAGCTCCTGGTGTGGTAATTAACTTGGACTCCCCTCCAGCGGATGCGGAAGAGAGTGCGGCTGTGGTGCCCGCCCTTGAGAGCGAACAAATAGTGGGGGTTTCCCCGGCTGGCTTAGGCCATGATGATACTGTCGCTTCGGCGACTCAGTTAGTGACTCCTGTTGCTGTGACAGGGGTTAGTTCCTCAGCGACTGCTGAGGTTGGTGAGCCAAGCATTCTGTTGGCGGTTATGGCGGGTGGCTCTGCCTTGCCAGTGGTGGAAGGAAGGGACGCTGCAGGAGAGGAGTATGAGTCCGACTCTAATTTAGACCCCGAGGACGTCCGCATGTTCCGGGAAGGCTTTACAAATTCGATTGTGCACGCGAAGGGAAGGTCTCGCCTCATCGAGGTCCCCACGGATTTAAACTTATTGCTTCAGGGCTCGAGTTTGGTGCCGCAGTTTGGGCTGCTATGCTCGGAAGCTGAGAATGCGTCGCTGAGGGACGTCACGGATATCGGGCTGATGAATGAGGTGGCCGTGATAGGCTTGAGGGTACGTGATCAGACGTTGGTTTGTTTCTTCTTTGCCTTGGTTTACTTGTCATTCTAATCGTAGCCCTTGCTTTGCAGTCTTATTTGCTGGAGGTGGAGAGCATCCGTTGAGCTAACATCCGCTCGGCGATGTTTTTACGGATGTTGGAGAAATATCGCCGCTACCAGGATCGATGCCGGGAGATGAGCATGCGCTTGAGAAACGATCCCCGTAATCGGGCCCTGGTCGAGGAATTGGCAAGGCGGGAACTTCAAATGCAGCAAGCACTTGGCAAGATAAGTGCTCTTGAGGAGCAGCTCCGTCGGAAGGACGAGGAGCTCGAGGCCGGGAAGAGGGCCATCGCCTAGTGTGAACGCCAGGGCTTGGCTAAGGTAGCGAAGGCCGAAGCGGCATGGAACGGGAAGTTGCCTGCATTAGAGGGCGAAGTCGCAGCCTTGAAACGTCAGGTGAGTGAAGCCTCGTCGAGGGCTGAGGCGTTGAAGGAGGTTGTCCGTGCGCACGAGTCCCAGTTGGCATTGGTGAGAGCTGCTGCAACTTTTAAAGAAGCTAACCTCGAGGAGCGGATCGGTGTTTTTGAGCAGAATGCTCAAGTTATGGCAGACCGGATTATGGCCTTGGAGGAAGAGAATCAGCGCCTATGGGATCAGGTCGCTTCTTCCAGCCAGGCTCGCTAACTTTGAGTATTTGCTGAGGCCCAACATGATGTATATTAGAATTTGTGGGAGGCCGGCATCTTGGCCGAAGCTGCTTTCGAGGGGGCGCGCCAAAAGTCTCGTGAGGCCCGTATTGACTGTGGTTTTGATGCGGCGACGCCAGAGGCTGATGATGGCACAGATGGGGGTGCGGATGGCGCCGAGTGAAAAGAAGCGTTTTTCTTGTCTTGTTTGCCGCTTGGCATTTTCTTATTTTTGTTTTTCTTCTTTTCTTTTTATTGACCGGTCATGGCCGGGTGTAAGCGGGGATGACCGCAATTAACTTTGTGAATAAATGAAATCTTACTTCTGTTATTTGCCTTGTACTTATTTTGTACTTCGCTCTATCAGAGTTGTATTTTTTTTGGATGCGTTCGTGGGAGTGATTTGCATTTTGAGTTTGGCTTTGGTAGGTATGCTGGTTTTTGCTGATGCCTTTTCTTCTTTGACTCGTGGTTAATGAGTCGGAACCTTCGTTTGGTGATAGCGGCACTTAGCCTTAGTCCCAGTTCGGGCGCGGTCGAACTAGTGGCCGTGATGATAAAAACGAGACCTTGTGGTTCGACCGGGGCTGAACTTTTCGTGCCCCTAATCTTAATTTGGGTTGGGTGTACTTACTTGAATGGCGAGGGTGCTTGACCCTCATCTTGATTCATTGGCGGTTGAGTTTTGCTGAGTTCAGTGGTGGAGGAGCATGGTCCGAGCCCCGGTTTGTCCGTAGTTGCACCTGTCGGCGAAGGCACGTGGCCTGAATCCTAGTTCAACTGTTGTTGAACTTTGTCAATTTTGACGGCGAAGGCGCATGGCCTGAGTCTCGGTTTAACCGTAGTTGAACTTGTTGGCGAAGGTGCTTAGCCTAAGTCCCAGTTCAAATGTTGTTGAACTTTATCGATTTTGATGGCGAAGGCGCATAGCCTGAGTCTTGGTTCAACCATAGTTGAACCTGTTGGCGAAGGCGCATAGCCTGAGTCTTGGTTCAACCGTAGTTGAACTTGTTGGCGAAGGCGCATAGCCTGAGTCTTGGTTCAACCGTAGTTGAACTTGTTGGCGAAGGCGCATAGCCTGAGTCCCAGTTCAACTGTTGTTAAACTTTATCGATTTTGATGGTGAAGGCGCATAGCCTGAGTCTTGGTTCAACCGTAATTGAACTTGTTGGCGAAGGTGCATAGCCTGAGTCCCAGTTCAACTGTTGTTGAACTTTATCGATTTTGATGGCGAAGGCGCATAGCCTGAGTCCCAGTTCAACTGTTGTTGAACTTTATCGATTTTGATGGCGAAGGCGCATAGCCTGAGTCTTGGTTCAACCATAGTTGAACTTGTTGGCGAAGGCGCATATCCTGAGTCTTGGTTCAACCGTAGTTGAACTTGTTGGCGAAGGCGTATAGCCTGAGTCTTGGTTCAACCGTAGTTGAACTTGTTGGCGAAGGCGCATAGCCTGAGTCCCAGTTCAACTGTTGTTGAACTTTATCGATTTTGATGGTGAAGGCGCATAGCCTGAGTCTTGGTTCAATCGTAGTTGAACTTGTTGGCGAAGGCGTATAGCCTGAGTCCCAGTTCAACTGTTGTTGAACTTTATCGATTTTGATGGCGAAGGTGCATAGCCTGAGTCTTGGTTCAACCGTAGTTGAACTTGTTGGCGAAGGCGCATAGCCTGAATCTTAGTTTGACCGTAGTTGAACTTGGTTGTGAAGGCACATAGCCTGAGTCCCAGTTAAACTGCTGCTCAACTTTATCAATTTTGGTAGCGAAGACGCATAGCCTGAGTCTTGGTTCAACCGTAGTTGAACTTGTCAGCGAAGGCGCATAGCCTGAGTCCCAGTTCAACTGTTGTTGAACTTTATCGTTTTTTGGTGGCGAAGGCGCATAGCCTGAGTCTTTGTTCAATCGTAGTTGAACTTGTTGGCGAAGGTGTATAGCCTGAGTCTTGGTTCAACCGTAGTTGAACTTGTTGGCGAAGGCGTATAGCCTTAGTCTTGGTTCAACCGTAGTTGAACTTGTTGGTGAAGGCGCATAGCCTGAGTCCCAGTTCAACTGTTGTTGAACTTTATCGATTTTGATGGCAAAGGCGCCTAGCGTGAGTCTTGGTTCAATCGTAGTTGAACTTGTTGGCGAAGGCGTATTGCCTGAGTCCCAGTTCAGTTGTTGTTGAACTTTATCGATTTTGATGGCGAAGGCGCATAGCCTGAGTCTTGGTTCAACCGTAGTTGAACTTGTTGGCGAAGGCGCATAGCCTGAATCTTGGTTCGACCATAGTTGAACTTGTTGGCGAAGGCGCATAGCCTGAGTCCTAGTTCAACTGCTGTTGAACTTTATCAATTTTGGTAGCGAAGGCGCATAGCCTGAGTCTTGGTTCAACCGTAGTTGAACTTGTTGGCGAAGGCGCATAGCCTGAGTCTTGGTTCAACCGTAGTTGAACTTGTTGGCGAAGGCGCATAGCCTGAGTCTTGGTTCAACCGTAGTTGAACTTGTTGGCGAAGTCGCATAGCCTGAGTCCCAGTTCAACTGTTGTTGAACTTTATCGATTTTGATGGCGAAGGCGCCTAGCCTGAGTCTTGGTTCAACCGTAGTTGAACTTGTTGGCGAAGGTGTATAGCCTGAGTCCCAGTTCAACTGTTGTTGAACTTTATCGATTTTGATTGCGAAGGCGCATAGCCTGAGTCTTGGTTCAACGGTAGTTGAACTTGTTGGCGAAGGCGCATAGCCTGAATCTTGGTTCAACCGTTGTTGAACTTGTTGTCGAAGGCGCATAGCCTAAGTCCCAGTTCAACTGCTATTGAACTTTATCAATTTTGGTGGCGAAGGCGCATAGCCTGAGTCTTAGTTCAACCGTAGTTGAACTTGTTGGCGAAGGTGCATAGCCTGAGTCCCAGTTCAACTGCTGTTGAACTTTATCAATTTTGGTGGCGAAGGCGCATAGCCTGAGTCTTGGTTCAATCGTAGTTGAACTTGTTGGCGAAGGCGCATAGCCTGAGTCCCGGTTCAACTGTTGTTGAACTTTATCGATTTTTATGGCGAAGGCGCATAGCCTGAGTCTTGGTTCCATCGTAGTTGAACTTGTTGGCGAAGACGCATAGCCTGAGTTCCAGTTCAACTGTTGTTGAACTTTATTGATTTTGATAGCGAAGGCGCATAGCCTGAGTCTTGGTTCAACCGTAGTTGAACTTCTTGGCGAAGGCGCATAGCCTGAGTCTTGGTTCAACCATAGTTGAACTCGTTAGCGAAGGCACATAGCCTGAGTCCCAGTTCAACTATTGTTGAACTTTATCGATTTTGATGGCGAAGGCGCATAGCCTGAGTCCCAGTTCAACTGTTGTTGAAATTTATCAATTTCGGTGGCGAAGGCGCATAGCCTGAGTCTTGGTTCAACCGTAGTTGAACTTGTTGGCGATGGCGTATAGCCTGAATCTTCACGTTGTGGGTATCGAGTGCTGATGTTCGGTTTTGATTCGAGACTTTGAGCAGTTTATGCATTGTTTTCCCAATAGGGGCATGTAGGGTGTCTTGAGTTGGCTCCTGGCTCAAGATACTTCAATGCCGGTTTTCGGCCGGATCTCGTATCTGGGATACGGGAAATGCCTCGCGGGGATTCTCCCTTAAGGGGCATGTAGGCTGGGGACTTCTTCTTCTTCTTCTTGTTCGCACTGTCGGAGATCGGAGAGAGGAGAGAGAATTTGGATTTTGGTTTGAGATCTTCGAGTTCCTCTTGTCGAAGGTGCCGTTTTGGGCTCGTTCGATCGGGGTTGTTCTTCCTTCATTTTTGTTGCTTCTTTTCTTTTGGTTCAGGGAAGAACTACGATTTTGCTAGGAAATTCCCACAGACGGCGCCAAATTGTTTGCTCAAAAGTTCTCACACACTGTATGAATACAAAATAATATATATGAGTTACGGGCAAATCATAGCAAATCGTAATAATCCATGAACCATTTGAAAGAAATGATAATAAATACTCGAGATTAGGAGAAGAAGCATTAACAACTTTTATTGATGATATTGATTTGGTCTGCCTCTCCATGAAGAGGTTCAGAGCCTTACAAATGGAGAGTTCTCTTCATTCAATATGGATGCCTCTGTCTCCTCTATCTCTCTCTCTCTCTAGATTCGTGGTCCCCCCACCCCCACCCCCAGCAGGAGACTTCTAGAATTTTTTCTTCTACTATTTATAGTTGTGAGCCTCATGGACTAGCAGTAAGTGGTCGTAACCACGCTGAGATTTCGTCCCCATAGGGAGGTGGGTAGGCCTTACCTTCGTGGACCCAACCGGGCAAGAGTCAACCAATGTCATGAATAAGTGGTCATGCCATTTATTAATTGTACATTAGCGCAAGATGAGATTGACTTCGTTAATTATCGTGGGGTCGGATTCTGGCCCATACACCACTTATGTTAGTTATGGACTTCTCCGACTGAACCCGCGTGCACAAATTCTAGGTCCGATACTGATTAGTAGGTAGCCCTTTTTTTGGTTCCTAGAGTTGTTGCTTTAAGGAGAACCTTCTATCAGTTGTAAATGATGTATATCCAGTGTACTCCAATATTTTTTTAGCTCATAGTCTGTCCTCTGTTCAACGCCACCGTTATCGTAGAAAAAAAAAAGTTACTGCAGTATTATCATAAGCATTACATATGTATTCCAGAGCACTTCCACTTTCAAATATTGTTTACATGTATCCTTCGTTATACTATTGGGTTATCCATACCCCTACCGTCATACTATTGGTTTATCTATACCTCTATTGTTATACTTTGAAACAAAAATACCCCTATTTTTGGATGGAGTGCCACGTGGCAGCACCATATTAAAATGACTCATTTCTTTTTTTTTTTACCCAACCTGTTTTAAAAAACCCCACAACTCGGGTCCTATTTTCATTTTGTTCCATTTTTTTTTTAAATTTTAGTTTTTAAAAAATAAAAATATTATGTTAAAAAAATATTTTTTTTCTGTTTTCACAAATTTGTTTTTTCACTTTTTACATAACAAAATTCTTTTAAAAAATGAAAAGATATTTCTCAAAAACGAAAAATAATTTTATCAGTTTTTAAAAAACGAAATTTTTTTTTCTGGTTTTACAAAAAAAAGTTCAGTTTATACAAATTTGTTTTTTCAGTTTTTACAAAAAGAAAGTTTTAAAAAAACTGAAGAAAAAAAACACTTTTCAAAAATGAAAATATTTTGTTGGAAATATTTTTTCAGTTTTTATAAAAAAAAACAAATTTGTAAAAACAGAAAAAAAAAAAAATTTCTAACAAAATATTTTTGTTTTTGAAAAATATTTTTTTTTCAGTTTTTTCAGTTTTTTTAAAGATTTTTTTTTGTAAAAACTGAAAAAAACAAATTTGTATAAACTGAACTTTTTTTGTAAAAACGGAAAAAAAATTATTTTTTAAAAACTAAAAAAATTATTTTCAACAAAATATTTTCGTTTTTTGAAAATATTTTTTTTTCATTATTTAAAAGAATTTTGTTATGTAAAAACTGAAAAAACAAATTATTAAAAACAAAAAAAAAAATTGTTCTTTAACATTATATTTTCGTTTTTTAAAAACTGAAATTTTTTTAAAAAAATTGGAAAAAAATAAAAATAGGACCGGGGTTGTGGGTTTTTTAAAAACGGGTCGGGTAAAAAAAAAGAAATGAATCGTTTTAATATGGTGCTGCCACGTGGCACTCCATCCAAAAATAGGGGTATTTTTATTTCAAAGTATGACAATAGGGGTATAGATAAACCAATAGTATGACTGTAGGGGTATGGATAGCCCAATAGTATAACGAAGAGTACATGTATATAATATTTGAAAGTAAAGGGGTATATTTAGCCCTTTTCCGTTCTTTATTACGGCATATTACATTTATGAAAAGTTTCGACTAAATACATATGCTACCTCCTAAAATTATCCGTTTCTTTCATTTTGACACAAGAATGTGGACTTGTTCCTATTAAACATTTAAAAAAATATACCTATTATACACTTTTTATTGACATGGCATGGTGTGTATAATACACCCAAAACTTCTGCCACTAGTAAACATATGAAATTTGATTCATTTTGCAAAGTTCAAACAAACTTGGACCTTTCCTAATAAAAGAAAATTTACCTGAGAGGTCTTAGTATAAAACTTCATAACCTACGAGGAGCAAAATGCAACCCCATCAAACTAGATAGGAGGCTTTTGTAATACCCAAAAACATGAATGGCGCCCTTATAATTCCATCTAAATACCCTAAAAACCCCTCAAAACCTCTTCAAAATTTCAGTTAGGACTCTTATGTTCATGGCGGCATTTCTTCGAGCATCTCGTAGATCACTTCTTTCCTCCTGCGGGATTCAATTTTCTCACGGCCAATATTCATCTCTCCATTATAGCAAATTCACCTCCCAATTTTCCAGGACTCACGCATCAGAGGCAACCCAAAAATCACCATTTGAATCAAACATACTCAGAATCCTTCGAAATGAAGTCAATTATCAGTTGGATTACGCCCCTCCCCACCCGGTAATTCTTCAACCTCGCAGTTTATCTATGGTTATTTTCTGGAATATTTAGGCCAATTTGACTAAGTATCCTAGATTTTTGGGTTTCCTAGTTATGCCACAATATTCTTAAAACAACATTTTGGGAACATTTACATTAGGTTTGCAAGGGTACTTAAGTTTGGTTGGACATTATAGGAGAGTGTAGTGAGATTAAAATCCCAGCGGAGACAAAAAACACTAGAAGATTTTTCTCATTTGTTCCAAGTCTCAGTGGCAAAGTTACGTGATACCTATGTTGGTGGGAGGTAGCAGGTACCCGGTGGAATAGTTGAGGTGCACAAGTCGGTCCGGACACCACCATCATAAAAAAATTGTAGGAGAGAGTAGTGATAAGTGTGAGACTTAAAGGATCCCCTTGTCCTGAAGACAAAAAATTGAATGGATGAATGGTACTGGTCAAAATGGAGCGAAACAGATATAGAGGATTCAATATAAGAAGAGAAAAGAGAGAAATGAAGGAGTTGTTCTTACTTCTTACTTGAGAATAAGACTTGCATGTTCAAAAGGCTTAGAGCAGCACCAAACTTGTAAATGCAGCTACAGGGGTAGAACGGCCACGCTTTTGGTTCTATAAGCTTGTCTATTTATGTGTTACCAATGTCTTCAGATAGCATATCTTTGATATGTCTAAGCTGTTTCAATCATCTGTGTGCTTGGATGTATGTCACGAGTCATGATAATGCAGATACAATTCACTAATCCTTATAGGAGAAATAAATTAGTATAACTGATTAGTCTTTTCTATGGTGTACCTGCCTGCTCCTTCAGTTGAATTGTTTATCAAGAAAGCAGAAAGGTTCCTTTAATATCGAATACTGCAGATCCTAATTTTTTCATCTTTTTGTTTATTGTAATCCAAAGAGAAATGATAATGAGAACTAGAGAAATCATGTATTTCCTTTTGAACCAATTTGCTTTTGCTATTCTGCAGTGGTTAGTTATGCTTTAAGAATCTCTATTAGCTTTCCTGTCTGTCGTTTTGTAGTTTGGATAGGCAAGTGTAAGAGAGCTCTGATATTTCTTAAAGTCCTTTTAAATGTTTGACTATGATGATATTTGCACCCTATTGTTTCTCACATTTTATGTTGGCTTTCTCCAGCCTGTTACAAAGTTTAATACATTTATGGTGGAAGATCGTCCAGGCGAGCAGTGGATTACCTTGAGGAGAAAATTTGGCGATGATGAACATATCAAAATCGAGGCAACGATGTTTGATGGATCAATTACTGTTCCAAAAACAAGTGATGAAAATATTGGGGAAGATGTGCGGCTTCACATAAGCGTGCTAGTTGACATATGGAAGAGTGAAGGTAGTGAGTTCTTGGAGTTTGTCTGTTCATCCTGGCCAAATTCCTTAGAAATTCAGAAAGTATACATACTCAGAAGCGATGGTTCTCCGGCTCAGCCTTATATGGGGCCCAATGTTAGGTATGATACATCTTCTTACTTTATTATATAGTGTATGTGCTACACGCAGACTGATCCATTTCACTCATTTAAAAAGGGAAAATTCCAAAAAAAGGGAAGAAAAAGAGTTGAAATCTCTTTCTTTTTTCTTGTTAAGTTATTTTCTATCTAAATTTCTGCTTGCAAGGCCTTAAACATTCTGTTTCATGTTTATGGACAGCTATCAACTGGCTTGAATCAGATCATCCTAGTAGCTTGCTACACTCTTCTTTAGAAAATAAAATAAAAAGGGAAAGCTGTGTCTAAGTTATTTTGGGTAACTGCTCTAGTATGAGAAGTGTGGACTATGTTGAACATCATATTGTTGCACTTTTCTCTTGACATCCTCTACCTATCTATGTCGATCAAAATTAGAGTAGAACTTCATTCTAATAAATTGTCTATGTTAATTATTTTGTTGCAGTTTCTTATGGTTGTGCATGTTTTTTTGTTATTTTTATATTTTTCTTTTTGTGTTATTTCAGGGATTTGAACAGTCGCTTCCGAGATGGCCTAAATGAATTCCTAAAGATGAGAGGCATAAATGATGAACTTTCTGCATTCCTACATGAGTTTATGATGAATAAGGATAGAACTGAAGCAATTGAATGGTTGAGAAAAATCCAGTCTTTTATCGAAAATTAGACACGTCTCTGCTCTCTTAAATTCTCAATAAAATTGATATATTGTAACTTATGATTAGCTTTAAATTTGCTGTATTTTTCGCATGAGATATCTAGTCTTATTCTGACTTTCGCATTTACCTGTGCATCAGTTAAAACTTTTTAGGCATAAATGATGGGGTTATGACTAGGTAATAAAGAAGATGGACTCGAGGTTTTCCCCTCCAGTGAGTCCAATGTGATTAGTTTAAAATAAGCTAAATGTACTCTCTGCTTCTATTATCTGAAGAGTGGTTACAAATAGGCTCCTGCTCATGGATTTGGAGACTATGAGGAAGCGATGAAAGAGGGTTGCATATGGTCTTTCTAGGATCAAGTGGGCAGCTTTGACTAAAGTCAGAGCCCAAGAGTTGGGGATAAGCTGCTGACTATGGGAGCATGGAGGAACAGTGGGGACGCGAGTGGTATGTGGACCGCGACTGCGAGTTGCATTAGGGAGGCTACTAGGGAGGTATTGGGCGTCTTGAAGGGCCTTTATGGTGGCCGCAAAGGGGATTAGTGGTGGAGCACTGAGGTCCAAGGTAAAGTGGAAGCTAAGAAAGTAGCTTATTTAAAGCTTGTGGAAAGCATGGACGAGGAGAGGAGGATGAACAGGGAGCAGTATGAGGTGGCTAAGAAGGAAGCAAAGTTAGCAGTTTGAGCACTTGTATGAACAACTTGGAGGCAAGGGAGGGGACAAGAAGCTATACAGGTTAGTCGAGGTGCGAAAGAAGAAGGCACGTGACCTGGACCAAGTGAAGTGCATTAAGGATAAGGAATGTAGAGTGTTGTTGGACGAGGCTTTGATTCGACAAAGATGGCAGACGTACTTCCATAAACTCCTGAACCAAGAAAGGGATAGGAACATTGTGCTGGGTGACATTGAAAACTTTGAGAGCCGTCGAGATTGGGTATTGCCTGCGAGACCCCTCAAAAAAAATTCCCAATTAGTCCGAGACCACAAGGACACTCCCAGGTTGCTTAAGTGTCATCTTGCTTTCCACGAGGGGTTAAGGACGGTAAAAAGCTTAGATGATCATGATAATACGTTTAGGAGTTGTATTGGATATTGTTGAGGGCCTAAGGAGATCCTTAGGACTAAGCCATGTTGGGAACTATGCAATGGGCTAAAGTTTCAGGAAAAATTCGCACAAGGTCCGACTTCAGACGCATGTTGCTGCCAAAATATAAAGACTTAAGAGGTGATCTACCTATCAAATTAAATCCCTTTGAGTCTAGTTTCTAACGCAACAAACCATTCCTCATTTGGATATGTATACAGAAAGTTATGGCCATTTTACCTGACCTATTTCATATGTGCGCCCAGGTGCGCGGCCTCACTTATTTGGGAGTTTCTGCCTTGTGTGCGTGGCCAGATGCGCGGCCAGTTGCCCAAGTGTGCCGCCGTGCACGTAGGAGACATATAAATACCCCCAAGGCCGGGTAGGGAGAGTGTCTTAAGTCATTTCTTTGAGCTAGGGCTTTGCTCTATCAATGGGAATCCGTTCCATGCTTCCCTATCCATAGATTTTCATTCAAATCCCCAAATTGGTCAAGAACACTACAAGTGGGGATTCTCTAGAGTCTTACTACAAGAGGTATGTCTACCATCTCTAACTACTCTATGATGATTATTTATGTATGAAATATATGTTGGGACTTATGGGATGGTGATTAGAAGCCATAAGTACCTAACCTAGATTGTGTGGGTATTGTAGAGATTGTGAAATGAGTTAATTAAGGAGATTGATGGTTTGGGTGTGAATTGTTGGGAATGCATGTGCTAATGGAAGTTGTGGATGACCTAGAGACGATGGCTAGGTGAATCATTGGTACGGAAGGCGGTTGTTAGGTGAAGAAATTCTATTGAAGGAGGTTGTAGAAAGATATGCATATTAGATGTCTGATAAAAAATCTAAATGACATAAAGTATAGAAATCTTACTAATATAGTTACAAATGTGTTGCATTGTTATAGATAGAAGTCGTTTAGTGTGGTAGACGTTGTAGTATTATTAAGGGGCGAATTTCAAGTATGTATGGCTAAAAAACCCTTCTTCTAATAAATTAAACCCCTTTGGTATCCATGCAATTGGTGTAAGTCCCAAAATTGATTGATGTAGAAATTGTTATTCCAAATGTGCTTGCGTTGCAAGAATATATGTGCAATATATATGTCAATATTTTCCATTATGCTATCTTGTCATTTGAGGATGTGTTCAAGTATGGAATATGTGCTAAAATGCCTAGACTTCCAGGCGAGTTTGAATAAAGGTTGTTATGCCAAAGTATGTGAAGGCCTCTATTCACCTATGATCTGTAATTTCTCTCGTGTGTACTCAATATCTTGATTTGAAAGGCTTGTTTGTTGAAAATGATAATAATGTGAAATGTAGGAAAGAACTTGCATTATGAAATACGACCAAGAGACAAGGTATGATATAACGATTGTGGTCACTAGTGCCAATGAAATGATATATGTGAAAGAAATATGAAATGAGAGGATCGATGGAAAATGGTAATGTCTTGGCTGAAACGGCCTAGCCGATCAGGTCGTGATTGGATGTCATGTCGCATACATGGTGGTAATGTGCTAGAAACTGCAATTTGAAATTGAAACTAGAATTGTGATTGTGGTGAACATCCCAAATGGGACAACCTAGCCAATCGGGTCGTTATCGGACTTCGTATAAAAGTACGGTGATATTGTGAATGATGAGGTATTGATACTAATGATGTCCCAATTTAAAGCTATGAAAATTACTTGAAAGCTTATGTGATCCTTAATTTGATATTGTAGTGTTGTTTAAGGTTTTCATTGATTCCATGACTTTTTCTTATTGTATTTTTATTCTTTCTAATGAGATGGTGTTTAGTTATACATACTAGTACTATTTGACAGTACTAACATCCATTTTACCGGGGGCGCTACATGTTTAAATAGATGTAGGTGGTTCCCTAGCAGATAGTGTTGATCGCAACTACTGGTGCATCATCATCATCTTCCCAGCAGACTTGGTGAGCCCCATTTCTTCCTAGGTTCATATAGTATATCTTTTGTTTATATGATTGCCACGTTTTGAGGTATAGTCGGGGCTTTGTTGTCGGTGTTGTTATGACTCTCTTTTGTATCTTTAGCCGCTCCATAGATACTATGCGGGTTGTATACGGGTATTGGAAGGGTCAGTAAATTATGTTGTGTTTTGGACCCTTGTTCTTTCAAATTGAAAACTGTATGTAATTTTGAAAAACTTACCAATGATGTAACAAATGAATCGATTTGGAAAAATTTTAAGAAATCTTCCTGGTGAATAATCAGTAATAACTTATTTTCTTGATCATAATGAGTTGGGTAGGTAGTGTCTAATAGGCTTGCTCAGTCGGGTTCACTCGTTTGAGCGCCGGTCGTGTCTCCCGAGGTTGGGGCGTGACAAACTTGGTATCAGAGCCTAAGATTTTAAAGTGCTATAGGATGTCTCTGTAACACCCCGTACATTCGGACTAGGCGTGGATATGTTAAATGGGTATTAATCTGATATTTAGAAATATGAAGTAGAATCAAAACGAAGAGTGAGGTGTACAAGATTCGATAAAATCTACTAAGTTTACAAAAGGTCAGTCTTGCAGCAAGATTTTGGTGAACATGTTTAAGGTATTTGGGAAAACTCAAAACATAAAAGTTGTAGAATTTTGAAATATCTTTCCAACGATATATTGTGGATCCAGAACGGATCTCTGTATAAAATGTTATGTGCGTTTTATAGAACAGTGCGCAATATGCGCGCCCCGTGCGCGGCCGCGCACTTGTGGCAGTGTTACTGCTATTTTGCATGGTCAAGTGAACGGTCAGGCCTTCAAGTGCGCAGAGGGCGCACTTGGGGGTCAATTTAAAGCTCTACTTCATCCTCCACTGTCCCAAAATACAAAAACTTGCTCTAGAAAGGGGAACTCTCAAAAACCTAACTCCTTAAGGACCCCTCCACCATCCAAGGTAAGGTCTAATGGTGATTCTAAGTTAATTGCAATTTCTCAACATCTTATTAATATGGGTAAACCCTCCATATCACTAGATAATTTATTGGGACATCATTGTTGAGAGAAGGAACCTTAGAACTCGAATTCAAAGGGATTGAACTTCAAAAAGGTAATGTCTTCACCCTCTAATTGATTCTAGCATTGGATAAATGATTATAGACTCTAGTTCATGAGATATGAGTTGATGAGTTTGATAGAAAGCATGAATGATTATAGGTTTGGGGTGTTGATTGTTGATTATAGGTTAAGGGTGTGGTTTGCCTTATGGGTGATGAAGAATGATGTTGACTTTAACCATTTGAGACTTTAAAATTTATCTAGGAGAAAGAGAATGGGTTATTGGGTATAGATACATCATTAATAAGGACTACGAAGTTTTATGCCACTAAGTGTTTCAGAAAATGCCTAAGCAACCAAAACATGAGAATTATTGCTAATATGGAATCCCTTTGACTTGTATTGATATAGATTAAAGTTGAAAGGGTTGGTGAATATTGTATTAGACTCAAAAGCAGGAAGTTAAAGGATGTGAGGCTAACTCTCTATGTTTGGGAATGTTAATAATTCTCCCTACACTATGTTTCTTTTACCACGTTACTAATTGCCTCAGAAATATAGTTTAGCCTAGTTCCTTGAATAGTTGTAGAACTTCTATTCTCTAGCTTCATAACTCGTTCATGACTTTCATTCTGAACGTTGTAAGCTCAGTGCGTATTCAATATAGACTTGGATTTGGTTTCCCCGAGTCTTAGTATAGATTACTCAGTATGCCATAAACAGTTAAAGTTCTAGTGTTCATAATCAGTTCAAGAACACATTTCTCAGTCTAGTCCTATTCAGTATTCCAGTATTATGTAACTCAGTATGATCCAGTATTCCAGTATCATGTAACTCAGTGTGATTCAGTATTTCACTATCATGTATTGCAATATGATTCTCAGTTCCTGATTTTAAATTCCTGAATGTTGCACTCTTGTATTTGGGCCTGAGGCCGTAGTTTATATGATTTATGCATGTTTGGGCCTGAGGCCATAGTTTATGCTTCATGCATGTTTGGGATTGAGGCCGTAGTTTATGTTTTATGCATGTTTGGGCTTGAGGCCGTAGTTTATGATTTATGTATTTTTGGGCCTGAGGTCGTAGTAATGTATACCCATACTTGGGCCTGAGGCCGTAGCTTGTGCACAATATATTAGGCCCGAGGCCGTAGCTTGTGCACATATATATTGGGCCCGAGGCCGTAGCTTATTCAGATAAATAGGTTGCTCATCATTCAGAAGAGGGAGTATTCATATCCCTACTTCTTTTGTTCAGTTCAATTATTAGTTATCACTTCAGTTATCAGATATCCGTTATCATTTAAGTTACCAGTTATCAGTTCAGTTATCATTTATTAGTTATCATTTCAATTTCAGTTTCAATAGTATCATTTAAGTTATCAATTATCAATTCTCAATTATCAACTTAGTTTCAGTTTCAGCATTTATAATTCGTTCTTTCAGTTGCTTTACATACTAGTGCAATTCAAATGTACTGACGTCCCTTTTGCCCGGGGCCTGTATCTCACGATGTAGGTAAAGATTTATAGGTTGATTGTCACACCTCCTTTTGGTGCTACCACACCCCGCGAAGGGCGTGGTAAAGGGAGTTTTTCCAATTAAAGGACAATTGAAACGGGATTCGTTTATTAAGAGATTCAGAGTCGC
>MU783221.1:7378-31136 GCA_026770625.1 Nicotiana glauca
ATACCCAAAGCATCACTAGGCATAGCCAAGTAGGGTGCAAAATAAGACGACACATATGAATACGTAGACCCAGGGTCAAATAGCACTGAAGCATCCCTGTCACAGACCAGAATAGTACATGTAATAACAGCATCAGAAGACTCAGCCTCTGGCCTGGCTAGCAAAACATAACACCGGGGTTGGGGCCCACCTCCCTGAACCATGTCTCTAGGACGATCGGCTACTGGCTGACCTCTACCTCTATGGTCCGAGCTCCACCTCTACGGTCCCTACCTCTACCTCTATGATCCCTACCCCTGCCTCTAGCTGGCTCGGCGGGCTGTGGATCACTTGCTGCCTGAATCATGGAGCGAGGACCCTGCTACTGAGAGCTGCCCGAGGCTCGAGGGAAAAACCTGACAATGTGACTGGGGTTACCACAACCATAACAAGACCTCGACCGTTGCGACTGCTGGCCCTGTCGACCTGAATGTCCTCCCCTGAAGCTCTAAAGTGGGGGTGCACTGATAGGCTGCTAATCTGAATAGTACTGCTGAGAACCACCGCTGCCAGGGGTACCATGAGAAACCTGGAGAGCAGACTGAAAGGGCCTCGGTGAATGACCTCTACCATAAGAATCCCTACCTCCAGACGAGGTACCACTGAACCTACCAGAATGACGAGGCCTCTTATCCGACATCTGACCACCTCCTCGTGAGAGGGCCATCTCAACTCTACAGGCCGCTTGGCCGCCTCCTGAAAGGAAATATCACTACCAACTCCCATAGTCATCTGGAGACGAATCGGTTGAATCAGTCCATCAATAAATCTCCGGACCCTCTCTCACTCTGTGGGGAGTATCAAAATAGCATGGCATGCCAAGTCAACAATCTGACTAGAGCATCCTGAAGATCTAGGGTGACCATGACCCCTCCTGGGACCTGAGCTGGGCCCACTAGAGCTGTTGGGGCTGGAACCTCCTCATTATAGTCAATATGAGGATCCACCTCTGGACCTGCAGCTCGGGGCTGAGCTCTGCCCCTGCCTCGGCCTCTGACCCTCGCAGGAGCTGCTGCTGGGGGCTCGGGCTGCTGCGTGGTAGAAGAGGAAGCACGTGTTCTCGCCATCTGCGAAAGAACAGAGTAGAAAGACAATCAGTATTTGAGAAACAGAATCGCACGACAAGAAAGAACAAAAGTAAAACTTTTCCTAACTCCGTAGCCTCTAGGGGATAAATACCGACGTCTCCGTACCAATACCTTAGACTCTACCAAGTTTGTCCGTGAGTAGCGAGACCTATGCAATGTAGAGCTCTGATACCAAGTTGTCACGACCCGGATTTCCTACCATCGGGAGTCGTGATGGCGCCTACTAACGGAGCTAGGCCAGCCAAACTTTAAACATTCTCTGATAAATCTCAACAATATGAATATACGGAAAACAATTAAATAAGAGCGGAAGACTTTAATTTTAAATAAAATAAAATCAAAATGCGAAAGTTTAAAACATATTTCTACCCAAAATCTGGTGTCACTAGCTCACGGACTACTAAATAGTGCTACAAACAAGTCTGAATGAAAATACAAAACGTTTGTCTCGGTACAAAGAAAACAAACTAAACATAGAAAAGGACTCCGGCCTGCGAACGCCGCCTAGGCTACCTCGAAGTCCCTGGATTGAAGTCAGCTCCCGGTCGAATAGGCTACTGCTGTGGTCCAAAAGCTGCTCTGGTACCTATGTCTGTGCAAAAAGCACAAAAGTGTAGCATCAGCACAACCGACCCCATTTGCTTGTAAGTGACTGGCCTAACCCCGACGAAGTAGTCACGAGACTAGATAGGACTACCAAATCAACATGTGCAGTTTAATATCTATATATGCAATAGAATGCAAGAAATACCGAAAACTAAACAGTTAACAGAGAAGGGAAAAACATGATATAGGGGGGAGTACAATCCGGATATAAAAATCATCAACTTAAATAAGAAACAGGGCACAGCAATAATTAACAGAGATAAGAAATCCAACAGTTGCACGGCATCAACCTTCGTGTTTTTACTCTCATCCTCACCCAATGCAATCAAACAAAATGCACGGCATCACCCTTCGTGCTTTCCTCACATAACTCTCATTTCATGGCACGGAGTGACCCTTCGTGCATAATATTATCAGCAATGGCACGGAATGACCCTTCGTGCAAATATAATCAACAATGGCACGGAATGTCCCTTCGTGCATAATATAGTCAACAATAGCATGGAATGACCCTTCGTGCAAATATAATCAACAATGGCACGGAATGACCATTCGTGCAAATATAATCAAAAATGGCATGGAAAGACCCTTTGTGCATCATCACTCCTCCTCACCCAAACAGCAATCACAACCAAACGGGCGAGGAGAATAAACAGTAATGAGAAATGTCCCGACAAGGGAAAAACACAATTAAACAACTAAGTCCCCGCAAGGGAGCAATGACAATAACTTCCACATCCCGGCAAGGGAGATAATCAATATACTTAAGTCATCCCGGCAAGGGATTTAATCACATTTCTTACCAATTCTTTCATTTTTTACTCAATAGTATTTTATCGTTTGAGCCAACGCTCTAAGGAATTCAAAATTCATAAATAATCCTCGAACTTCTCACATTATGTAGAAAATCATTAATTTGTTTGGAAAAGTCCCAAATATACTAACAACAACTAAGAAAAAAGACCTACGGTCATGCTAGACACCGGTGTATAGACACTCGCCACCATGCTTGTACACCGTACTCGGTCATTTAGCAAATAGAAATCAAAAATACTCTAATCCTATTCCCTCAAGCTAAAGTTAGATCAAACACTTACCTCGGTCCAAATAATAGCAATCAACTCTCCAATACCGCCTTTCCTCTACAATCCGACTCTGAAACTATGGTATCTATGCATAATTAATTCAAGGATATCAATTAGGGTTCAACAACATAATCACATAGCCTAGAAATGAGTTTTCTAGCATTCTTCCAAAAATACCAAAATTCGACACCGGGCCCATATGGTCCAAACACGAGGCTCGGACCAAAACCCAATCACCCATAACCCCACGAGTTCAAATATATAATTTGTTTCAAGATTCGACCCCAAATTGAGGTTGAATCACCCAAAATTCCCAAAACCCTAACTCTACCCCCAACCCTTAATTTCTACCTTGAATTCATGATTTAGGGCTAGGAAACTAGTGATTAGTGGAAGAAATTAAGAGGGAAAGAAGCTAAGAACACTTACCCAAGAGGTTATGGAGGAAGAAGCTCTTCAAAATCGCCTATGGAGTGTTTGAGGGAGGAGCTCGTGTGAAGAAATAGCAAAAATCCCGAGCTACTGTTCTGTTTTTATGACTTAAAATCGCTGGGTGAAATTACCCCACTGTCGTTCGCGATGAACAGAAGTTTGCAATCATCGCGTTCGCGAGTGGAGAAGTGCGAACGCGAAGAGGAAAAATACTGAGTTCCAAAAGATGGCCTACGCGAATGCATGAGGCCTCACGCGAACGCGCTGAAGAGAGTCGTTGACTTATGCGAATGCGAGAGATGTTATGTGAACGCGATAGAGGGAAATCCAAGGCACCGCGAACGCGGAACAGAGGGCGCGAATGCGAAGAAGGGGAACACCAAAGCATTGCGAATGCAAGCCTAGGGCCGCGTTTGGGAAGTACAAAATGACTGTGCAAAAATTGCAGCAAAATCTGCTACTTCCCTAAGTGTAAAACACCCCGAACCACCTCCAATTCACTCCCGAGCCCTCGGGGCTCCTAACCAAACACACACACTAACTTAATAATACCTTACAAACTTAATCGAGCGATCAAATCGCCAAAACAACATCAAAATTATGGAATCAAGCCTCAAAACTCATGATTTTTCTTCTAACTTCATAAACTTTAAAACTTGGAACTCATAGTCCAAAATAAGTCAAACGACGTCCGATTTCGACCAAACTTCACAGAAAGCGCTTAAACAATGTATAAGACTTGTACCGGGCGTCGGAACTAAAATACGAGCCCGATACCATAGTCTTTTAATCAATTTTCATTTCCATTTTCTTTAATAATTTTAGAAAAACAATATAACAGAAAAATTCTTTTACTCGGGTTCTAGACCTCTGATTTCGACTCCGGGCACATTTCCGAGTCCCATATTTTTCTACGGACCCTCCGGGACCATCAAATCACGGATCCGGGTCCGTTTACCAAAAATATTGACCGAAGTCAACTTTAACCATATTAATATCAAAATTCTTTAAATTTTTCACAGATTTCACATATTTCAACATAAAAGCTTTCCGGTTGCGCGCCTGGACTGCGCACGCAAATTGAGGTAGCTCAAAGTGAGGTTTTTAAGGCCTCGGAAGCACGAAAAAAGTGAGAAATATGGTTATGACCCTTTGGGTCGTCACAAGAATTAGACACGTATGACATTCATTATTCTTTTCGAAACCCATTTTGAAGATACGAATTAACTAATTTATTTTTGAAGATCATTAAGCTCGACCACTTACTTGATATCGTTTTCTGCAAATTTCTGTAAGGTACGTACTTTGTCGACATATTTTGGGAAGGACCAAGAAAAGAGTTCCTCTGAAGACAAATAAGAACTAAAGAATTTCTCTGAAATATAATTTTAGTTACATGATTCTTTTTATGTTTAATAACAGTACATAAACGTGGGTGAAGGTGAGGGTTTGGGAGAGAGAAACGTTGGAGGGGTGGGATACACGATACCTTGAATTAAGGAGGGATATACGCCGCATTAATTGTACCCTTAAAATGCACTATGGTATAGAATTGGAAATTTGGTATACTAAGTGTAATTAAGTCAAACCGTAAACATTGACGGTAATAAGGTTTCTATGTGGCATAGGAATGTAAAAATTTATTTTTTAATTCTTACTTCCCACCCAGCCCATCGCCCCAGCCCCAATGCCCAAACCCAACTTAATTCTTACGCCCAAGCCCAAGCCTAAACTCTAAGGGGTCGTTTGGTTGGAATATGATTTATACCGGTATAAGTTATGCCGGTATAAGTTATATTGGGATAAGTTATATTGGGATAAGTTATATTGGGATTGTTGTCTATTCATTGTTTGGTATGTTGTATTAAGAAGGACAATTGTATAATTTCTAAGAATAAGGTATAAGTTATACCAGTGTTAATTACCCCACCTTTTATATGGTATAAGTTATCTCAGTGTTAAAATTAACACCGGGATAACTTATACCTAGTTTACTAACCAAACAGTTTATTAAGGTGGTATTAAATTTTTACACCACTCTTATACCTTCTTATACCTCGTACCAAACGACCCCTAAAGCTTAGCAGGTTACTGGTGCAACGATGCTCAAGAATCAAGATCACTTTTTCCTAAGAAGTAAAAGTCTTCCTTTATTTTTTGTTTAATTATTATGAGTCAAAAGTCAGAATATGTCAAGATAAGTTTACGAATTTCTAATTGATCAATTAACATGACTTAGAAAAAATGTGAAGAAGCAGACATGGTGTAGTCAAAGACTCAAAGTGCATACACTGCAAAAAATTAACACAGAAATCCTTCAGTTTAAATTCTTAGCAATTGAATGGTGGCAGAGTCCCACATAATTAAAGAGGAGAAAATCTTATTCATAAGGAGGAGAAACAGCATGTTCCAGTTCTACTGACCATTTATTCGTTCCACTTCACGCCTGTGGTGCACTGTTACTTACACCTTACTGCTTAGTATTGAATTTAGTATTGCTTATTCAGCGATTATTAAATCGAAACTGTACCGAAATCGTATCGAACCAAAATAAAAAATATTGAACCGTACCGAAATATTTTGGTATGGTATTTGATATACACAATTAATAAATCAAATACCGAAATACCGAATGTCCGCCCCTACTTGTATGCATCAGGCCAACAATGTATAATAAGTCCTCCCTTCACAATTGATTTAGGATCAGAAACCAAATATTTTTACTATCTAATAATTTTTGATGTGTGGTATATGATTAATTCCTCTACCACAATGCACAAAGATAGGTTTTCCAAAGATTGTGGATATATGTTAGTTTTTCTAACATTTGGGGGATGGAATAAGCAGCTGGAGAATATGTTATATGAATTGAATTATCATTAATATGATCCTCATTCAGAAGATAATTCAAGTCAAATATCAGAAGTATTTGCTTATCCAAAATTAAATATCATATTTTAGCTATAAATGCTCCTATAAAAATTAAAGTCCCTAAAACATAAAGTTTACTGCAAGTATGAAGCTTAGTAAACTGATCGGTTCCATAGGTAACAATTGTTGAAATAATAGGAGTAAATGATCATAATAAAGAGGAAATGGGCTCTAGAAGAGCCCACGACATAACATTTTATGAAACTCCAGAAGAAGCTCAGGTACTTAAAAATAAAGAACATGATGAGATCCCAATAAGTTATGTCGTTTAGGAACTACTACAAAATAATCGTTAACAATATATTTTATACAATATAATGCATAATATTTGTAAAAGATTGTGAGGATCGGACCTGTAGTCCAGACAACTGAATATGTCATATCATGTAAATGCAATTCATAACCTATAAGACTCATTTGATTAAATCTATATGAAGATCCCTGAACGATTTAAAATAATTGAAGCATATAATTCAAAGTCTCGAGAAATGTACTCGATCAAATTATAAAGATCTTTGTACGATTTAAAGAAATCTGAGCGCATCTGGCATAATCGCCTCAGTGAATATTTGCTGAAAGAAGGTTACATAAATGATGTTATTTGTCCATATATTTTTATAATGAAAATGTCATCATTGTTATACTTGTTGTTTATGTTGATGACATAAATCTTGTTGGAACTCCAGAAGAGCTCCAAAGGGCAATTGAATATCTTAAGAAAGAATTTGAGATGAAAGATCTTGGAAGGATAAAACTTTGTTTTGGTATGTAAATTGAGCATTTAGCAGACAGGATCGTTATCCATCAATCTGCCAATATAGAAAGGGTCTTAAAAATATTTTTACATGGACAAAGCACACTCATTGAGTACACTAATGATTGTTTGATCACTTGAAGTGCATAAGGAATAGTATTGACCTCCAAAAGAGGATGAGGAACTCCTTAGTCCTGAAATATCCTATCTCAGTGAAATTGGTGCACTTATGTATCTTGCTAATACCACAAAGCATGACATATCATTTTCTGTTTATTTACTAGCAAGATAACACTTCTCCTACACTGAGACATTGGAATTGGATTAAGCATATATTGCGACATTTAAAGAGAACTCTTGATATGAGTTTGCTTTAGGAAAACAAAGGTAGTGCAAATCTTGTTGGTTATGCAGATGCATATTATATATTTGATCCCTATAAAGCTCGATCCCAAATCGGCTACGTTTTTATATGTGGAGCAAGTAGGGAAAGCATATGGTTGAGACAAGGATTCATTTCATTCGAGAAAATTATGATTTGGAATGTGATAGAAGACCCACAATTTTATACGAAGACAATGCTGCATGCATAGCCCAATAAAAAAAGATAGAACGAAGTACATTTCACGAAAATTATTCTACACACGTGATCTTCAGAAAATGGTGAGATTGACGTGCAACAAATCCATGCAATTGAAAATCAGGCAGATTTGTTCACCAAATCTTTGCCAACTGCAACCTTCAAAAAGATGCTATACAAGATTGGAATGCGAAGACTTAGGTATTTGAAATAACGTCTTTATCAGGGGGAATAAAGTATGTGTTGTACTCTTTTTTTCTTGCCCAAGTCTTTTCCAATTGAGTTTTCCTGGTAAGATTTTTAATGAGGCAGCTTGCAATGTATATTATTAGTGTACTCTTTTTCCTTGACTAGGTTTATCCCACAGGATTTTCCTAGTAAGATTTTAACGAGGCATTTAATAATGAACATCCAAGGGGGAGTGTTATAAAATATTATTGTAGATGTTCATTTATTATTCCGTTGTAGATAATCCATTTGGTACTCCATTGAAGTTTTATCTACAAGCAGTTGATGCATGCAGGTTGCAAGTAACTCAATGAAATGACTTGCAGTAGGTTCTTATTAAACAGGCATGTTGCGAGCAACTCATACAGACAGCTTACAAGCAGCTCATGAAAAGCCTCGTAGCTGCTTCCTTTCTTCTATAAATAAAGAAGATTTCAGTTCATTATGAACATGAGTTTAAAGTTGAATAATATATCAATATCTCTATACTTTTCTTCGCTTTATTTACTTTACAATTTTTATTTTATAACACTAACGAACTAAAGGCGGATTAATTAGGGAGAGTCTGCAAAAAGAAAAGCTGGAAATTAGGATGATAACATTTTGGTAACCGGTTATTCCTTGCCAGTAATTTTGGTATTAGTCTAGTTTTATACCTTACAACTACCTGATATTGCTTATCCTTTCAGTTAATATCTTGTTGTTGTTATTGTTTCTTTCCGACTTGTTTCACTACTATATTTCTTTTCCTTACAACTGTAATTATGCTTGATTTGAGTCTAAGGGTCTATCGAAAACAATCTCTCTATATGCACAGAGTAACAGGGGAGAATTTACACCCGATAAAAACTTAACGATAGTTGCAGGTAAGTTTTTACCGCGATAAAAGAGCATGATAAAAAACATGTAATGTTATTGTTAGTCATATGTGAACAACATAGGGTTGGGATTGGCTCCAGTAAATAAAGGGGTTGGGATTGGCTCCAGTAAATAAAGGGGTTGGGATTGGCTCCAGTAAATGGGACACGTGTTAACTACCCTATTGGAAAATACTGGAGCTTACTTCACTGGAGCCAATCCCAACCCACTTTGATGAGTTTTTCTACTTCAGAAATAATTGCGAGAATTTATCTGCACAAAATCTCTGATATGCAGTGGCAACAAAAAATTGACCATTTCTTGACTGTTTGTGCCATCCTTGAGGAAGAACCATAATCTTCTCTGTATCGTTCCAATTTATCAGGTGTCCAAGAAAAGACAACCTCAAACATATGATTACAATCATCTTGCAAGAGGATTGATAAAAAGTGCACGATAACTAGACCGAATGGTGACTTCACTATCCTGCACACTATCAATTGGCATACTTGGCAAAGATAAAATCACTTTGCGGAGGGAGGCTAGCATCCTCCCCGCCCAATGTGATACTCTTAGTACTATCATCGGCCTCAAATTTCCTATACTCGAACAACATTTCATGCATCTTATACTAAGAGAAAAGGGAAAAGAAAAGAATAATCTGAACTACATTTCCTAATTATGTAGCAACTTCATCAACTTCAGAATGGAAAACAAAACTAGGAAAAGTAGTTGTAATATCCCTGCAGATCAAAAACATAAATCTCATCAGAAGACAACATCAGCCTATGTATTCCTGATATATTAGTTGAAAAACTATGGTACCTTAGATAAGGAAGTGTCATTATCTTTAGCAATGAAGGATTTCGGCCAACGAAAATCTGCCATTCAGATTTGTCAATCTTTCCGTCCTGATTTGTGTCTGCCTCAACAAAAGTCTACATATAGAGGTTACAATCTATGGTTATTCAAAATTCCATGAGATCGATAAAAGTAAGAAACCAGTCCTGTGAATGAAAACTGCCCTTATTTTAGTCTTGAGGTTACCTATGACACAAAATGCATTGGTCTCTTAACCTCGGGACCTCTTCTTAGACAGAAGGATAGAGGTTTCTATGGCTATGGTTAGAACGGTGGAACTGTGGAAGTTTATTTAGTCATTTAGTAAATTACCTTATCGAGTATACTCTCTATAGTCTCATCAGCCAACTTCATCTCAGACTCACATAAAAGTGCAATCAACATTTGTTTAACCTGCCAAAAATTGCAGATAATTAAGAAACCTGCAAACATATATGGAAACAAATTTTTAATTATAACATCGAGTAATCTTGGCATAACCCTTCATCAAACTTAGAAGGCACAAGTAAGTAGACCAAAAACCTACTACTTCCATGTCCCAAAACTCTGCAAAGGACTTTGAGAAAAGTGGGGAAAGTTACTGATTGTATATAATGCGAACCAAAGCCACTCAATAAAGACAACAATTTAATGGTTGGAAATGCCTCAGTGAAGTCTTGTACAAAAGCTTCTTTTACACTTTTTTGATAAGTGCTTCTTGTTTGAGTTATTATAGTTTAAAATAAGGCAGAAACCAACTGAGAATTAGACCAACAGTGAAGAGAAAGTACTGAATGGTCTCCAATGCCAAGAAACAAAATTTCATGTTGCCCTACGCAGAGGGACACTACACAAAAGCAAACATGTCTTCAAACTAAAATGCTCTTCTCATCTTTCCTGACCCAAAAAGGAGTAAAATAAATAATAGGAGAGCCTATTGCAACAGTAAACAGTTAGTAAAAGCCAATAGAATGAGAGAGAGAAAAAAAGAGAAGAAGAAGAACTACGCAACTTTCTAAAGTGAACATGTGTTCAAACTACAATGCTCTTCACGTTTCTGACCCAAGAGGGTATAATAAAAATAAGAGAGCATAATGCAAGAGTAAACAGTTAGAAAAAACAATGCCGAAAAACAGGAAGAACTGCTGAAAACATCGCAGTAGAAGATTACGAGGTTTCTTTTCTTTCTGAGTATCAGAGATTATGTGAGTTAAGAAGAGGACTAGAGGATTGGGAAGAAAACTTGCCTAGGAGGTGTGCTTCTTATTACCTAGAAGAGTTGGATAGTCTTAGGGGTCATTTGCATTACTATAAGGTATTATCCTATGTATAACTAATGCATAGCAAACCATGGTATTAGCAATGCAAGGATTTTTAATACTTGCATAAACATGGTTGAAGACATAATTGCCCCTCAAATCCCTAAAAACCTATTCCAAATACTTTTCCCTATATTTTGTGTATTTTTATTTTGTGATATTTTAATTAATTTTCCCCTTTATCATTCTACTATAATCAAAATAATATCATATTTAATACTAAATTTGATTTTGAATTCGTTCAAAGTATAAATTGAAGTTTTCTTTATTGTTAAAAATCTTCCTTTTTTTTAATAATTGGTATTTTGTATTATATGTCATAGCAATTAAATTTTTCTTCTCTTTTAACTTTAATATTTCAATTAGTTTTCTCTTCTAATTTTTCTCCCCTATTAAAAAGTTGGCTTTAGAGAGAGTAAAGAATGTCGAGGGTAATAAAATTGTTACAATAAAAATAATGTACAAAGTTAAGATGTGGAGGTTTTTTTGTAAATAATCAATTTTTTTAGAAATTACGCAATGCTTTAATATACCAAACCAAACCGTGGATAAGAAATAATCTCAGTATAACTAATACCAGCATAACTAATCTCAGCATTACTAATACCAGCATTACTAATATACCATATCCAGCACTATTCTTATACCTCCTACCAAATGACGCCTTACAGTTTCTGCTTTTGCACTGAGAGCAGCAAGCAGTGTTTGCGTAGCTATGTTTTATCACTCCCTTACTTGGTGATTAGTGATATGTTTAATTACCAAAAAAGAAAACAACACGGTAGGTAACATCACAATAGGTCATAACTACTTCGCTTGTTTAATCCAAAATGAACAAGACACGAAGGCATACATATATTGGTGCAGACAGTATAAGTTTGTACTATCATCGCCTTTGTTTCTACTGAAGCCCCACATTTATTGAGGGTGTAGATTGTAGTCTCTTTATACAACAACAACGGCCCAGTAAAATCCCACAAGTGGGGTCTGGGGAGGGTAGTGTGTACGCAGACCTTACCTCTATCCCAAAGAGGTAGAGAGGCTGTTTCCGATAGACCCTCGGCATACTCCATATTTTATGTTGAACAACTTATTCTATCAAACTGCTGGAGTCACTAATGCTATTTTGTTTTTCCTTTTCTTTCTCCTCCGCTTTCTCTTCCCTTTCTCCTGAGCCGAGGGTCGATTGGAAACAGCCTCTCTGCCCTTTCGGGTAGGGGTAAGGCCTGTGTACGTATTACCCTCCCCAGACCCCATTTTATGGGAATACACTGGGTAGTTGTTGTTGTTGTAACTTATTCTATCAAAATCAATTGTTGCTCGCTCATAAGGTTTTAATGGTGTCGAAAAGGATGAAGTACCAGAATGGAAGTTAACCTCACTGGGATGAAATTTTCAGATCTCCCCTCCGATGAAAATCTGATCTATACAAATAAACAGAAAGGAATACCAAAAGCATAGCACAAAGCTTACTAGATTATCACAATCCTGGTATTGCATTGATAACGATACATCAGCAGTACAAGGGAATTGTCCCCATCTGCTGTGGTTTTTTGAAGGCACGCCTACTTGAAGGAGTAAAAGGAAAACACTAAAAATAGAGAAAGGGGCGGTGCCAGAGAAGTTGAGTGCGTTTTGTGCAACTTCATGGCCAATCCAGATAATCTGCACTAAACCAAAAGGGACTCAACCTAGATAATTTGAATTGTCCTCTATTTGATAATACTTATTGATCCTCAAAACATACTATTTCCCGTTTGTAATGTTATGCAACGCCTTCCTGATGTTCTTTGGAAGGGCAACGTAAGGCTAGGCAACCGATGTCAATGCGGTTGCCGTCCGCCAATGAGATCCCCTCCGTACGCTAGACTAGATCGTCAGTGCCGTGCGGGAAAACCAATGTCACGCCATGGGGTGCGGCCAAGGGGTCCTCGGAGCCTTGTCATGATGATGATGATGATGGTGATGGTTGATGGTTGAGAGGTCTGCGCCCCTCTGTTCTTTGAGCTTGCTTTTGTAGCGAAGCAACTGGATGGATCTTCCACCAGGATGGGGTTTTTTACCTAATATGTGGATTTCCCAATGCATTTTTCAATGGACAAGGGCACGATGTATTTTGGTTGCAGGCGAGGGTCATGGGTCCTTTCTGCGAACAAGTATCGCTTTGGGATGCATAACATTACTTTGACCCCTGTTTGATGATAGGCAAAGCAAAGGTTATGTTCGGTGAACTTTTTGCCCGCTCTTGGGCTCTAACGAGATAGCTCCGCACTATCTCCATGTTGCACTCCCATTCGCTCGAGAAGCTGGCAGCTCGAGGCGATTTCGGCATGATGGATGCATTCCCTATTTGCGGGAGAAGCGGTTGCTGTCCGGTAACAATTTCAAAAGGGGTTTTGTTTTTATGAAGGCCCTTTTGAGAATTGAAACACATTTGAGCATGCCCAAAAGCTTCACCCAATGCTTCTGTGATCCGGATGCAAAGTTGCGAAGATATTCCTCTAGCATGTCATTGAACCGGTCTGTCTGGCCATCCGATGATGGATGGATGTCTGAGTTGTGACTCAATGTTGACCCAAAGCACCTGAAGAGATGGGTCCAAAAGTTGCTGGTGAAGCGTGGGTCGCGCTCACTAACAATGTGTTTGGGCATGCCCCAATGTTTGATGATGTGCGAGAAGAAGAGTCTAGCTGCATCTTCTGCTGAGATGTTCTGCGGGGCTGCTATGAGGGTTTTATAGTCTGAAAACTGATCTATGACAACCATGATAGATGCGAGATTCCCGACTTGGGGCAATCCTGTGATGAATATGAGGGAAACACTTTCCCATGGTCTCTGCGGGACATGTGATGGCTGCAAGGGTCCCTTCTGTGATGAGTGATCCAACTTGTCCTTGTGGCATGGCTGACAAGTCTTCACACGCTGATGAGCGTCACCCGTCTTTTGTGGCCGGGGACATGATGGATGTTTGTTGTTACGAGGGGTAACCGGAACCCGGGGTTCATGTTTGTCGACTACCTTCTCCAACTGCATGGCCGAGATGCTTCCAGCGGCCGTCTTTATGGGAAAGCATGGTATGGTGCAGGGCTTGGCCCCGTTTTCTCCCATCATGAGGAGCATGTTGGCATATGGTACCGGAATGGTGTTGGTTTGCCTCATGAACTCCAAACCCACTATCCTGTCGAAGTCATCTATGATTGCGATACACGTCGATGCTTCCTTTGTATGGGCCAAGTTTCACTAGGACATTTGTGGTTGTTCCACCCAATGTCTGGGGTGGCGAGTTGATGGCCTTGACATGACCTTTACTCTTCTTGACAGCTAGACCAAGGCGCTCTACCTGTGTTGAGTCCAAGTAGTTATGGGTAGCACCCGTGTCTATCAGTGCGTGGATGGCCATTCACTTTCAGCTCGACGAACATCAGGGCCCTCGCTTGCTTAGGAGGTCCTTCGTCCATCTTTTCTTTCCTCTTCTTAGTGGTTGGGGCTGAGATTTTCTTAGGAGGACATGTACCGATCCCCGCTAAGACATGTGGGATAGAGCCAACAAGTGCATTGAAGGCGCCTACCTGGTCTGCTTCTGATGTGTCTGATGCATCAATCTCATCTTCGACAGTTTGATGAGCATTGATCTTTATGTTTGGTCATTCATTGTTCCAATGTGCCCTGCCGCAATGACGACATTATGAGGGAGGCTTTCTCCCCTGACTGTTGTTGACGGATGCAGTGTTGTTGCTGTTGGAGGGAGGAGTCTTAGTTTTGGATGCACTCCGATCTCCCCCACTTTTGCTTGGGCCACCATTGCTAGGATGGTTCCCGTTGAATCCCCCTCGGACAGGCGGGTGGATCCTGTCGTTCTGAGTTCCCAAATGATAATCGCCAAGGCATTCTGCAGCTTGAATGGCCTTGGGCAGGGTGTTTACCCGTTGTCTCTGTAGTTCCATACGGGCATGAGGTTTCAAACCTTCTATGGATGCGAAGAATTTGTCTTTGTCCCCCATGTCACGTATGTTTAGCATGAGTGCGGAGAATTCGCGCACGTACTCCCTCACTGATCTGGAGTGGCGGAGCTCCCGTAGCTTTCTCCTTGCGTTGTATTCCACATTTTCGGGAAAGAACTGCAGGCGTATGGCTGCCTTCAATTCATCCCATGTCTGGAGGGTATCTTCACCGGCCTTGATGGCTTCGTATTTGACCCGCCACCAAAGTTTGGCATCGCCCTGAAGATACATGGTAGTTGTTGCTACCTTTTTGGGTTCTTCCAAATGGCCCGCGGCATCGAAATATTGTTCGACGTCGAAGATGAAGTTTTCCACTTCTTTAGCATCCCGGGATCCATCATATGGTATTGGCTCCGGTATCTTAAGTTTGTGTGGAATGATGTTGGGGTTTGCTGTACCCCTGATGTGGTTGTCGCCTCCTCGAAGTAGGCTCTCTGGAGGGAGCATTGACAACATTGAGTTGGCCTGTCAAGTCGTCTATGGTTTGCTACATGGCAGTTAGTCTGTCTGCCTCTTGTTCCCGATGGGCTAAATCGTCAGCACGCTCCTGTTAGAGGTCCTCAAATTTGCCATGAATATTGGCATTTTCAATGGCTGCCGTTTGTTTGTCGTCCTCAGAGTCACGACTGATGTTTGCAATGTCATTTTCGGCCTGCCGCATTCGACGGTCCAGGTCGTCCAACCTTTGCACTAGGTTGGTGCTTCGATCAGGCACCGTGTCTACGATGGGTTGTAATCGGTCAACCGTCTCTTCTAGGGATGCTAGACGCTCCCCATGATTCACCATGGTCAGAAATGGTGATGATGGCAAATGTGTTCCCTCGTCCGATGTCGAGCCTAGGCTCTGATACCAACTGTTACACAACGCTTTCCTGATGTTCTTTGGAAGGGCAACGTAAGGCTAGGCAACCGATGTCAGTGCGGTTGCCGTCCGCCAATGAGGTCCCCTCCACACGCTAGACTAGATCATCAGTGTCGTGCGAGAAAACCAATGTCGAGCAATTGCGGAAGCTGAGAGTGAATTGGGTTTTGAATGATGATGCTGATTTTATTGATGAATGAAAACTGATTACAAAAGATGCGGTGTCGAGGGGGGAAAGACACCAGTACAGAGAAATGATTGCTTGAAAATGTTTGATTGTTTAGTCCCCCCTAATAATGCTTAAAAAATAAAAACCAAAGATACATGACTTGTCCTAATAAAGCTGTGAAAGCACACTGAATGAAAATGATGTAAACTAGCCTAAAACAATATAATGAAAAGAACTTAGTTTATTACAATGTAGAAACAAGTCCGATGGCAGCGACTTTGTCTTGCGCGTCAGGGTCTGCGCGCGCGGTGCTGGGGGCGCGCGCGACACTTGTTGTGTTTGCCTGAGGCTGGGCGCTGGTGCTTGGCATCAGGGACTGGGCGCGAGGCGCCGATGGAATAGGCCTGCAGCTGGGCGCTGGCGAAGCATCAGGATGTGCGCGTGCGGCATTGTCAGGGCACGCGGCACTGGGCGCTGGCGAGAGGCATCGGTGGGGCGACAGAGTCACATGCGCGCTTGTCGCCTGGCGCAGCCAAGACCACGGGGCCGACCATGGCGCTAGGCATTGTGAGGCTTGCTAGGCCGCCATGGGGTGCGGCCAAGGGGTCATGTGGCGTGTGTGGAAAACAGCCCATGACAGTAAGCACGCTAAATAAGCAAGCATAAACTTGCCGGAAACTAAACATCTTTTCGCAAGCTATTAGGCAAATGGACCATGACATTATACATCTAGAGAACAGTTGTTTCAGATAAGAAGGGAAGCAAAATAAAGTAGCACAAGAGTTCCCTTGAAATATATGGGATTAGTTGTCAAGGTAATTAGGTAGCAGTTCAAAGTTCCAGAACAATTGTTGAAGAAAAGGAAAGGAGATCTAAGCCGACTTCTCTTTGTACGGTCTTCAGCTAATTGTTTTTGTTGAGTTAGATCCAAGGCCCATTTTTCTTAATATGATACTAGAGCAGGTAAACTTCTTGAGTTTAAATCTCATTGTCACCCATTATCTAAAAAAGTTCCATGCTGCCGCGTGACCACGTGAGAGAATATTGAAGACATAACTTTTTTTTTTTTTGATAAGGTATATTGAAGACATAACTAAGTAGATAAAAATGTACTCTTTTTAATTACTATAGATTTTAGATGGGGGTGATCACATGGCTAGTGTTTGAAAAAAAGAAGATGACAGTGAAAACAGTTAAATATTGTATAATAGCCCGACTCTTCCATGATGTTACCCAAAATTGGATCCCATGTTAGGTTATGCATGCTCACATGCTCAAAATTGTGCTAGCGGAAGATGTTAGAATTCAACATTATTTGAGGGGATGAGTTGTTGTATCTTTATATGGTCTTGGGGCAACCTCGAGCTAACTTTCTAGCTAACTTTCTAGCTAACTTTCTAGCGGAAGATGTTAGAATTCAACATTATTTGAGGGAATGAGTTGTTGTATTTTTATATGGTCTTGGGGCAGTTGAGTTAGGCAGAAAAAGTCTATTTCTTCCTTAACAGTTTCATACTCATTTCCTGGTAGAAAAAGAACACGTGAGCTACATTCAACCTTTTGTGAATGGTCATAAAGTACCTCAAAGTGATTATCCACTGTTTAAAATGCAAAAGGTAAAGAAGAATTTTCGGCGTCGTAACTACCATCTGTGGAGAATTAGGGGAGCACTGATTATTCTCCCCAGACAGTAAGATGAAATCCTAATCGTGTCAGTGGACAGCACTACATTCAGTCCCACGAAGAAATTAGCCAACATAACAGACACAATTCCAACTCCAAGTCTCAGCAAGTCAAACAATAACGAGATGCTTATAGATGCTTTTCCACATAGAAGAAAGAGAAAATATTTAAGAAAAGCATACCTCTTGCCTCTCAATGAACCCTGTGCAATCTAGATCATAAAGCTTAAATGAAACTGCAAGGCAGGGAAAAGTTGAGTTTCAACGCGACTATTTTTATGCTAATAATGCAGTAAATCGAACAAGTCAAAGAACTATATGTTACGCCGTCTTCCCTATAACTTACAATTCATCTTCTCTTCTTGTGGGGCATTGGGGTGGAAGACATGAAGTCCCCTCACAAAATCACCAAAATCAATGAGCCCTTTTTGCTTCACATCAAAGAGATCAAAAATCTACGAGCAGAAAATTCCAAACGGCAATTAATATCCCATAATTCAATAAAATTTCATAGCGGTTCATGCAAAAATAAACATTAGCTCAACATGTTTTCAACTCTGCACATCCCATAATCACCAGAATTTGGGATACCACTGTAGGTATTCTATATACAGAATACATGTTTGCTCGAGAAACTGTAATATATAATACTTGAAGTCCCATAAAGAGCCAATTAACCAGTACTATATCAAACAGAACTGAAGCAAATAATCAATGAAGTATCGTACCCGATTTGCGAAAAGGTTCTCTTTCTTTCTGTTCTTGAATAAAGCTAACTGAAATTCTTCCTGCACGTCAAACATGAATTTGCCATAAGAAAAACTGAATTTTCATAATAATATCTAAAAGTAAATCATATAAAACAATTTCGGTAGTAACGTAGCTACATTGTTCAAAAGAGAACTGCACTAGATTACATAACGTTGAATCTGCAATAAGCTAAAAGATCAGCAAGCAAAACTAGAATATGATGCTTCAACCATGTCTCTGAGGAGATGGTCAAGGGTCGATCAGGGGCATTAAAAGCTTGGAGGTTCCAGGTTCTAATCCCACCTACAATACTGGGTGCGCATCCACCTGCTATAACCTTGGTGGATAGAATTACCTTAGTAACATGTGCTTGTAGGCGGGACAGGATGTCTAGTCAATTAGTCGAGGCGTGCGCAAACTAGCCCAAATACTACCAATGTAAATAAATGATGCTTCAGTCACTACTACCATGCATTTTGGGGAAAAAAAATTTAACCTCCAAGGAGGACCCTTCCTTTTTTAAATAACAATGGTGTAATCCATCCGATACCTGCTACCTCTCACCACTGTAGGTACAACTTCCCAGGAACTTTAAGTATATATTATTATAGACTATACGAAACTCAATAACTAAGAGAAGAAAATTATATCATTTTTTTATTAAAAAAAAAAGAATAAACAAGTAATTACATAACAACATGGTCACTAATTATACAATTAAACTGCCTCTAAAGAGTATAGATTACATGATATATGTAATGCTGAATTTGCTGAAAGACAGGAACAGAGCCGAGTATGATGCTTCAACTATCTACTGCAATACAGTTTCAGCAAACACAACTTTTCAAGAACCTTAAGTATGGGATGTGATAGACCACACAAAACTAAATATCTAGGAAGTAAATAACTTTAACCTTATCCTCGAGAACAATGACAATAAAAGAAAACAAGATTCCCCTTAGGGTATTGTCAAGAGAAGTTTCTCAAAACTTTTCCTTCTAGAAATGTGTGTTTTGTAATACCCCATAAATAACAAATGCCTTTCCAAATACTTGTCACCAAGCCAAAATATCCTCCAAAACCTACCCCTTTAAGCGATCAACCACAAATGAAAGGGGAGATAGAAAAAGAGAACAACAAAACAAACCCTAGCTGATGATAAGAGACAGAGAGAACATATGCCTAGTTCTGCAGGTAATAACTCGTGAAACTCATCTGAATGCACCAGGAATCACAACCTTACACTAAAAGCCAACAAGGCAACGTTTACCAGTTTAGCAGAATTACCTTGCTTATTAGCCCATCGTCAATTACCGAACTACTGATACTCTTGAACAGCTCAAACAATGCTTCTACTTCGCTAACACTAACTGCAAAAGCAGAAAAACAAGAGAAAGGCAGAACAAATAAGTAAAAAAATGTAGGAGATATTGGATACTCGAACGGAATCCCAATTGGAGTGCTTGGGGAAAATATAAGCACCACAACCTTTTTCTTAAATAAGTTTAAGTACTAAAACTGTTTTTCAGTCACACATGTGATAACTAAATAAAATCAGAGAGAAGCTGAAACTACAACTGTCTAATGTTTTAGCTCTCCGACTTTAGGCAATTAAAACCAAAAAAAATAAATCAAACAGATGGTAAGTGCAAAACCAACGAACCTAAGGATAAACCCAGCACCGAAAGATAATAAGCCTACTACCTTTTGGTTTTATTTCTTAGTACAACGCAGGAAGTCTTTTAAACAGATCATGAGAAGTTCATGTTCCATTTATTTTTTTAGCATGAAATCTCATTCAAATTTTTCATCTTTCTAAATAGCTTTTCTGTTGCCTCCTCTTCTTCATATATTTCCCCATCATCAATCTCACAAACTCATCTCACCTTGCACATTAATAAGCCTCAAGCTATGGTCTCACCTATTTAAGACAGGAGAAAACTACAGTAACCTCCTTGTCCAATACAAGAGGCTAACTACAGACGCCACAAAATAATGCATGAATTACAAGATCATTACTCGACACTTCTCTTCACGATTGCTCTGCTTGTTCATTACATGAGCTTAATCACGAGACAAGTTCAAAATGTATCACATATTATGTACACACTTAAAGCATCAAATTAGTAACTTACACGCTGTTTGGGACGCAAGGACTACAGGATCTTCGTGTCCACGTAACTGCTTTTTCACCTTAGAATGAAAGCAGCCCATTTACTGAAGAATGGTCGACTGAAGAGGAAGCACACGGACTAGACAAGCGCCTAGTAACCAGCTTCACTACAATATATCATCAAAACCATCTTAACCTTGCAAATTACACAAACCAAATTCACAAAACAAGGTACAAAACAATTAGTATATTGGCTCACATAAATCTAATATGACTTATATCGCGACAACAAAAGATGGAAATCAATCCCATAATTTCATTATGAAAAATCACTGAACTGTAACAAACTTTATGATACTATACAAACTCATAATTTTCTCTCTTCACCAACTTCATTTATATCTTGTACACTTCCGAGCTTTAACAATAACTTATTTTTTAAGCACTAAAATTAGTAATTAAAAAGTAATGTATTGTCCTAATTATCAATTAGCCCTACCCCGTAACAGAAATCACACCACCATCACCACCAAGAGAGTCACCAGACCACCTCCATTGAAATTTCTGGAATATCATTACTTAATATGAAAAAGAAAAATATCAAAACTTTAACTCGAAATTTTCAAAATTGATCTAAAAATCCAAAAGGGGTCTTAGATTATAAAACTTTCTATCGTTTCTTCGCTCAAACAAATAAATATAACCTTAAATTAAGAATGGAACCCTCAGAAATCCACATACCCAAAGAACATAAAAACCCCCCAAAAAAGATAAATATAAAAGTAAATAAAAAGGGGGAAATTTGGGAACATACCAATAAAGGGATTGGCAGAGAAAAAGTTAAATCTTGGTAAGAGAAAAGAGGCAAGGCTTTATCAAAGAGGTTTAGTGTAATACAAGATTAAATGTGTGTATGTGTATATATACACACATCTAGACCTGTAATTACGATCAACGGCTGTGATTAAAGAGGCGTTGTTGAAGAAGAAGAAGAAGAAGCTGAAATAGAGGAAAGTTTAGTTGGAAACGGCGAGGAGGAGAAGAGCAGAAGAGGGACAAGAAAATAAACACAGTGGGCTACGTGATATACACGCGCACCTAAAAGCTCGTGGAATCAAACTGATTTTCACGTGGACAATTTTGTCAGTCGCTTTTATATATGGCAGATATTTAAAAAGAAAAATTACCCCTTCATTCTACAATTTTATTGCACTGTAATGTGAGATTCAAGTAATACTTTTGATGATTTTTAATCGGGGAAAGATTAAACACAAGAAAAAATGAGTATAAATAATAAATTTAATTTTTAATTTTTTTAATTTTAAATATATTACATTTTTCAGACCTCACTTGTGCAAATCTAATGGGTTTGTTGATATTATAATTAAATACATCATATTATTTCTATAAGGGAGTGCTATTAAGATTAAAATAAAAATATTAAAAATAAATTAAAGATATATAAAAGTTATTGTTGGATTTAACCAAACCAAATATATAAAGCTAATTTTTAAACAGATTTAAAAAAATAAAATGTGTAAATAGAAATAAAGAGTAGATTAGATTTTGTTAACAGTTTAGCCCTTTTGAATTTGGTTTTGGGAAATTATTACTAAACGAGTTGGTTTTATATGAGGTTCTCAAAGAATAAATGTGCCAATTTGGATTTTATTAGAAAAATAAATTTACATGGATTTATAAATTGGAAGAATTTGTTTTGGGAAAAGATTGGAATTGACTGTAATCTTTTAAATTTTTTACTCTTATCTTCTTGAGAATTGCTAAAACTGCAAACAATAATAAGATGTTTTATGTAATTAAAAATAAGAAAAAATGATTAAACAAATTTATTTTTTAGTGAACGTGGAAAAGAAGAAATAAAAGATTATTCTTTCTCAAGGTATCAATAGTCAATAAGTAAAACGAATCCTGTTTTTCTTCCTTTAAGAAAAAGCGATTTATAACTCTAGCCTAGAAAACAGAAATTGATTAGTTTTGATTTTAATGTTTCAAAACCAACTCTAATTCTTCATGTTTGTTAAAAGCAAAAATAGATTTCAACCAGTTATTGTATGAAAGCTCCAAGTTTGGACTTTTTTTCAGTTGACTTGTCTTATACATATGTTCCTCGTCGTAAATGGATATAAAGCAAAGATATGTTATTTCCGTTTCTGTTTACACGATCATAGTTGTCACGACCTAATTCCATTATAACTCGATTTCATTATAGGTCGTGATAACGCACAACACCGATTAACTAGGGAATTCTCATTTTATTAAACAATTCCAACATCTAACTTTACTTAAATTCAAAACATTTGATAAATAATGGATTTTTAAGGCAAGCAAAACGGAAACCACTAGAACTATCATAACTATAGAAATACAACCCAAAAATCAAGTCTACTAACATGTGCCAAGATCTAGTGTCAGAAGTGTGTGAGCAACTAGCAGAATATACAAAGGCTGACTATCCTACTGTCTGAAATAGAATAGACAGGCATGAACAAAAGAGAAACTCTGACATGCTGCTAAACGACGCGCTAGAGCTCAAAACGACCAGTCGGGTCGTTACAATATTTATCTTTAAAAAATGATTATTTTTAAAATTTTGGAAACTATTTTAACTTAAACTTCATATTTTACTTTCAATGACAATGTTAGATCTAAGATAATATATTTCAGATCTTTTAATCTTTCTTAAACTTTGTGTTAATTAAATAGATTCACAAATATTAAATTTAATGTATTTTTTTTAAGAGGAAAACGAAGAGTTGTCCCTAATCAAATAAAGTTATTGACATATAAAATACATATTGTTCCATAAATGCTTAAAACAATGCAACTTCGTAATTGCTTTCAGCTTATTACGACAATAATATCAACAACAAACCTAGTGTATTCCCATAAATGGGGTCCGGGGAGAATAGTGTGTACGTAGATCTTACCTCTATCCCCCTATCTTCTAAAATAGAGATGTTGTTTCCGATAGACCTAGCCATACACAATAATTTTTCTAAGGGGTGTTGAAATTTATAGATGAATGAGAATAATAACTTTAATTATCGTACTTCTAGGCAAGAAATAACCTTAGCCTATTGATTTTGTCGAGTGTTATTGAGAATATACATACGTGTGTATTTATTTTTGTACAAGTAATTGTAGTGTAGTTGGTACAGCTGTACACAATTGTACACATGTATAAATAGGCGTAGATATTTTGTACAAAGCACTCTACATCTTTGTATCTTGTATTATTTGGTACGTTCATTTCTAATGAAAGAGGAAGGTGTTTAACCAAAAAATAGGTTTCTTGGTAAAGCTTGAATTTAGAAGAATCGGGTTACTGATAATTGAAAGAAAAGAATTTAAATAAAGAGATTTGGAAATAATATCAACATTTTAGAAGATAGGGGGATAG